>MU007117.1:0-101391 GCA_010583015.1 Tothia fuscella
TCCTCTGCCTTCCGTATCTTTTCCTCCTCCTGAGCTGTTTTCTTGGCGTTGGTAATACGTTCTTCGTCCTTGAGCTTTGTGGGTGACCAGAACTGTGACTTGCCCTCATTAGGTTGCAAGAGGAGGGTAGGTAGGACTGGTATACCCTTCTTCTGACGCTGTTTTGCTGTATTTACCGCCCTGGTAAGTCCTTCGACCTTGGTAGTCAAACAGGCGTTGTTGGTAGCAAGTGTAATAAAAGCGTCCGAGAGCATTTGGACGTCACGTGACGGCTGGTTATTATTGACCCTCTTGATCAATTGCCGCACTTTCTGCGTATTCTGAGGGTTAAAGATCGATGAGGCCGACGATTTTGAAGTGCCAGTGGAAGGTCGTTTAGCTGTTGTTCTTATTCGTGATAAAACAACCTGTGGGTCAAATGGCTGTAAGCCGGCCTGTATCCATGCGCTCAGAATATTCTTTTCAGTGAAGGAGGACTCAAATGCACGCTTAAAAAGGCTATAGAACTCCCTCTTTAACATCTTCACAAGGCCTCCTGTTGCCATTTGCCACAAAAGTAGCTGGGTTGAGTAAAAACTAGCCAGTGGAGCAAACAACACTAAATCGAGCGGCTGCAGTGAGTGAGTCGAATAAGGTGGATATACCGCAATTAGGATTCGATTTTCGATAGCATACTTAAGGAAGCGCAAGTTCACATAGCTTCCATGCCCATCAATGTATAGGAGGCGCTATTCCTTTACGCCAGCCTTCTTCCTCGTCGCTTTATCAAACACCTTCACCAACCACGAATAACCTAATTCGTCATTGGTCCAGCCACTTGGCGAGCTTGCAAAGTATGCATAGAACTCTTCTGGTACCACTTCATGAATCCAGGAGTCCTGTATATTGCCTGAGACCGCTAGGTAGATCAATGCAGGCGGAATATATGACCCATCCTGGCATATAGTTGCAACGCACGTGATCTATTCACGAGAGCCATCCTGGCCGGCACCTCTCTTAGGTCCATTCGGGGCCGCAGATTTGGTGAATATGCGCTTAGTCTTCTGCAAAACGCCAATAAGGAAGCCCTTCTCATCCATGTTGTAGGTGTTATAAGGAGGATCTCATATTCATGAATTTTCTTGGCAATCTACTAATTATAAGAACAACCACGTTATACTAGGAGCTCAAATACCTTGTCAAAATAGAGTTTATATTCATATGGATTATCTGCCTTCTGCCGAGCAAGATCTATTACCTATAGGAACTCTGAGGAGAGCCGGTCGCGATGCTTTGAAACGAAGCGTGATACCCAGTTCTTGCCTGGCGCTCTACCACATATATCGGAGGCGAAATTTCGAACAATTGCTGGTGTAGGAGGTAGCCCTTTATGCGCCCAATCATTGATATGATCTACTAGGAGTAGCTGTTGTATGTTGGTGAGTAGGCACTTATTTTCGATATACTGTGCCCTAGGCATCATGAGTCCCCTTTTGCGACGCGAAACAGTCGAACGGTGGATAGATTCAGTTATCATTTGATACGATGAAAAAGCAGATTCAGGCGATTCAAACGCACTAAAAATTAATTGATTTGGATCGCTCTACGTCGAGAAATTAATTTTTGAAAGTTGAGATGAAACTGTGCGTTCGTGTTGCATACTGCGGGTCTGTGCGCACTGGCGTGCAGCCTTCTAGTGCCTCAGAGAGACACTTGAAAGTGCGTAGAAATTCGATCACGTGTGAAGGCTGAACATCTCTACCTTACCTTCCAGGTTTTATTATGAACTCGCAAGTCTTTTCCTCTACAAAATTGCACACCTTCTTTGCACAAACTTTCAAGCTCCTAAGCAAGAAATAAAGTACTCTATTAGTCAAGCACCAAATTCGCACTCACAAGAGCGAGTGCAGTTCTACTATTACGATTACTTATTAGAGTAAAAGGCTGTTGCTATCCTGAGGAAACTATGGCTTCTCTACACGCTCTACACGGCAAGCAAAATGTGAGAAGATGTATCAGTATGATAAGGGCTACCCCAACTAATATACACACCTTGTCACAGGTTGCGTCCTATTCCGATTCAGCGACAGAGGGCGAACATTCGGATTCTATTTCACAGCCGCCTCAGTCCTTGGCAAGTACATCGCCTTTGAACTCTGGGAAAGCCAACCTTATCCCACATCAACAACATTGTGGCGCGCCAACTCACACCCAAGAAACCTTGACCGTCCTCAACTCACAGAAGCAACTTGGCGAGGACACGGAACCCAATACTACCAGAGCAGATTCTTCTTCCGCTATCGCAACCAAGCACAAACACGCCACTTCTGAAGAAACCAACGACAAGTCAACAGCTCAGAAATCAGGTTTATTCATCACTGTTCACCCTATCGTACCCCCCCACACTCCAATAGAGGGCCTGAGTCGTTTCCCGGACTACGATATGGCGATAGGAATGTTCGGAGGACCTGCTAATTTAGGAATCGCGGCCGATTTCAAATGGTCTCGGTGCTTGCTTGTGGATGATACAGGCACCTTGGGTCTCGGGGAAAATGTTACAGAAATATCTCGATTTCCTTGCCTCGATCAGAGGGTTCTGCGATCTACGCTCTTTCAACAAGTCCGCTCCGCTTGCCGCATCAAGGTGATATCGGAGGATGTTGAAACTTGGTTGTCCGGAGTCTGGATACATACTGATCACATTGACCTTGTTCTAACCGTCGCTCATTGGAAAGGCGATCCGAACACTGTAAAGGCACAGGTGTGGAGCACGTATGCAGCTGGTAGTGACTTTGCCTTACCGACAACCCAATGTAAATGCATTGCTGTCCTCAAATCACCGTTGTCTCTGGATTTCGCTCTGTTTCGTTCGCTCGACACGCCACGACAGCCGTATGCTCTTCCGCTCGATTTTCTTGCTGCGCGTGAGAACATTACAGGGAACCTCAAGCGTGAGCTCGCGCTCTCAATCGGGTATAATGCGGAGCCCGCAGATGATTCTGCTCATAACGAAGACGCCGCGAAAACGTACTCGTGTGGCTGTATAAAGTGTATCGAAAATGCTATGCGATCCGTCGACGGAGTGGAGCGACGCAACGTACAAGATCGCTTAGAAGAGAAGAAGCTTGAAATCAAGGAACAGCTCAATGCGTCAAGTGGATACCAACACTCACTTGAAGACGAACATAGATATAAGGTGGCCATACAAGAGGTTGCTGGACTAGAGGCACTTCTCCAGCAAAAGTCGATCTGCAACCTCCGCCCGTCTATAAAACCCCTGCTTAACCCGGAGATGCGCGTTCTCACCACCGGGTTCTGGACAGATACTAGCGAAGACGGTTTTTTTCGTCATTCCGCTACAGGATGGCATGGCATATCTGGTGCTGGTATGTACGCATATGATCAGCCCACAAATAAATTTTGGTGTATTGCATTATGTAAGTTTTGATTACAATCCCGGAAACAATGCCAACAACTAATTCATGATTTCTAGACCAGGGTGCTTATTTTGGGGAAGGCGACAGTTACGAGAACAAAGGAATTCCTCTTACCTGTCGTGTGATTGATTGGATTCGTGACCACGGAAAAGCTAGTGCTGTCCTAGCTTGATGACGGTTTTACATGAATGCTTATTCTTACCCTTTCTATATCGTTTTGGCGGAACTACGGGGTCTATTTGAGAATTGAGGTTGATTCTGGTATTGTATTATTACTTATTACCCACTCCTTCCACATCGGCTTGGTGGAGACTCTAATGGTCAATTGCCCTTACTAGTTAATACTTGTAAGACTACCTGCATGGTATCAAAGGGTGTTGAAAGACGGAGGATAGTTTTTCCTGGCGTTCTTGCTCCTTATTTAGTTCTGCCAAATAAAATACTTGGCAACCAATGCCTAGGCCAATTTGGTAAAACTAAGCAATTTTTAATTTCAAGAGATTCAGCGACGCATAATTGTTTACGAATTCGAAAGCGCTGTCTTTTAGCCGCCCCATCCCTATTCCTATTCTATGGATTCCATATTCTGGCACAACCCAAGCAACCGCTTTGGGCCAAACAAACGCGAGGTCTCAGATCGAAATTAATCGCACCTTATTTTCTGACCTGCTGTTGGATTCATGGCAATGTTAACTCGCCCGTGATCTAGATTTCGAGGTTTCGGTACAAGATATGGAGGGACACAAACAATAATACAGCTACAAGCAAGTATCCGGCACATATTGTTCGTGTCGTATGGCACCCTTAATTCCCGTTCGTACGTTGAAAGGATATGTAGTGCCCCTATCTTTTGTGGATCAGGTTAATTCCACGAATAGGTTCGACTTGATGAATTATTCCAATTATGTTGCGTCTTTCTACAGCTTTGAACCAAAGGTCCCACTAACGGTATCAATATTACTTAGGGCTGTATCCTGTCTCGGCTCGAATAGGTTGCGAGAGTGCAACGTCTCTTCTTCTTTTGTTGTTCTAGTGTGTATTGTGTCTAGCCTATGGGTGGAAATACCGGTTGCATTCTCTACTTGTAGGCAGTAAGGGGCGTGAGTGCGGGTCTTTCCTACTGTGGTGTCTTTTATTCCTTTCCTCTCTTATGTTCTTTCTCGATTATATCCTTTTGGCTCAGCCAACAAATCTATCCAAA
Source organism: Tothia fuscella (assembly GCA_010583015.1). NCBI lineage: Eukaryota > Fungi > Ascomycota > Dothideomycetes > Venturiales > Cylindrosympodiaceae > Tothia > Tothia fuscella. Next base: position 4,618 of record MU007117.1, read on the forward strand.
TTTTTACACTCTTAATTGTTACGACTCTTCGAAATACCTACTTTCCATCACACATATCCCTCAATTGGTCGTAAAACACTTTCGATCTACTAGTCCTCGTTGCAGCGGTGTTGCACTCCAGCCTTCTTCTACCACAGGTAGAGATACAAAGATGTCACGATTCCTTAGCCAAACAGTAAGTTTTGGAATCCAAACGTGGAACAAAGCTAATTGGGACAAACATATTAGATTCTGAAGAAATTCCAACGTCTTAGTAAGGGACAACGTATTCTCGCAGTACAATTTCTCCTCGTATCGCCTGAAGACGGCGAAATCGGTAACGAAAACAACGACTTCCTTAATAAGCTCTAGGATAGAGTCGGCTACACCAATATTCTCCCTTCCGATATCCTCTCCAATCTGCGGTCCACTCTTATCCTCCTCGGTCCCGATTACACTAAGACGGAACCAAGTATTGAAGATAAAAGGGTGTTGAAATCATGTTTGTCTTGCCTTAGGGCTATACTCACGTCGTGTGGGGACACAAGCGCCGGCACCTATTTCCGCGTCAACTTCGACATCCTCCCAAAACAACCGCGACAACACCCCTACCTTATCAATATCCTAGCAAACGGGAATGATTCGGTTGTCCGGACCGCCAACGACGGCGACAACAATAACAAGAGAGCCTATCCCGATCCCACACAAAGCCGATAAATCCTGGGCCGAAACCCTATTAAGCTTGGACAAAGTCGTGTTATCCTACTACTCCTCCAACGAGAAGCGCGACAAACAAGACACTAAGCGGTAAGAGTACGGAAAGAAGGTAAAAGAACTGTTCACAATTCTGCATTCAGAATCTCCATTGGAGAAACTGAGGAGAACAGTCGCAACGGTGAGAAAACATGGAGCTTTTATGGACATGCCTGGTGACTTGAAGCTCGCAGAGGAGACTATGCGGTACAATAGAGAGGGCGGGGTGTCAGGTCCTCCCTTTTCTTCTTCCGTTAGTGCTGCCGCCGTCGTGTCTTCCAGTGGAGCTGGGAAAGGAGGCGGAGATCCTCTCGCAACGCCGAGTCAAGCTACTGCACTTCGCAACTAGTGGATTGCAATAAACCTGCTCCCTCAAGATAGCGTTACACCATTGATATCTTGGGTACACAAGTGTCACTACCGGATCCAATTCTACTAATGCTGGCAAGCCATTGTGGAAGCCTATCAGGCTTACATGCATGGTCAACTGCTCTCTCGGGAGGATTCGTATACTTATTGGGCGAGTTGCAGAAGTTTGGCCCTACAAGTTGATATTCGCGTTACACTACATGTCGCTTCTTCTAGATCCTACGGCAATCGACACAACTCACAGTGAAGGAGCGATCATGAAGGTTTGCCAAGTTATTTTAATGTCCGAATAGGCCTGAAACCGAATTTACCGCGAAGAACTCGTCAAAAACACATGGGTATCTATATAGAACGCTACAAAACGCCGGCAAAGTACCTAGAACCATTAATATACCCATTGACCATGCCATCACTGTGACAATATCGCTTCCATCATTATCCCATTGTACCATGCTATTACTGTGACAATATCGTTTCCATCACTGTGATTATATTACTTCCATCATGATCCCAATGCATCTGCTACCTTTCGCTTCCTGCCCGGCTTCCGTTGAGCTTTTGCTGCAGCCTTTGTGACCTTCTCTTGCTCCCTGAAGATCCTCAACTCAGCCGCGTGTTTATCCTTCAATGTATCCTTCAATGCCTTTGACTCAGCCGCATGTTTGTCCTTGAATAGTTGTAACGCCGTTCGTGGATTTTGCGACGAGGCGGTCGCCAGAGGAGTCGCCTGGGGCGCCAAGGAGGATGGAGGGGTGACCTGCGAGGTACTAAAAATGGGAGGATTCATGGTGGAGGTACCATCTTCGCCGTTTTCGGCTAGATTATCACCCCTACCGCCAATATGGTCGCGTTCTGCGCGAGCAGTAGCAGCGCCTTCGCTGTCATGCAGTGTCGGATCCTCGACAGCACTACTACCGAAATCGGCTACAACTTCCGTCATATTCCCCTGAGGGTCAGCATTGGTCATCAAGCCAAGCCCAAGCTTTACACATGACTTGATGGTTCGGTTCCTAAAATCCCGCTGTAGGTCGTCCAACGGCCGAGGTTCGATTTCAACTCGACCGTCAGCGACTCTAACATAGATGAAACCCACATTTTGTAGGTGCGCGGTCTCTTTGGCCTTGTGGAGACTCCTGTAATCCTTGAAAGCTTGCTCAAGCTTAGGGTATACAACAGCTTGTGCGTGCGCGTAGATTGCGTTTATCCACTTGCGGAGCTTTCGGGCAGAGGCTGTATTCTTAGTGTCTAGCTTTTCAATAAGATGCATAAGGTAACGTATAGGCGATCCCGCTACGCCGTCATATTCCACACCCATACGCCACACCTTAGCAACGGTGCCGCAAAGGCTCAGAGCGTGGATATATATATCTTCTACATGAAAAGAGCGGCCTGTGCCGACACTATCATATTGAGAGAGGAATTCGAAGAGAAGCCGCTCGTGTAGGAGATAGGCAGTAAGGAAAGCTAGAGAATTGTCAGTCTCTAACCAATTGACTCGACTCGGGTAGCGCTTAACCTCAACGACTAGGTGAGCGGGAAGGTATTCAGGCTGCGCAAGCCGTAATAATGGCGCACCCTCCGTGTGACATTCTGGCGCAAAGATCCCCGCGGTCATGGCATACTGATGATCAGGATACCAGGTCCGGTTCTTCCGCTGAAATCTGGTCTAAAGGCAACACTGCTTACGGCCAAACCTGCAGTATCAGCAATCAGAGGCGTCAGTTTCGCTGATTCGTGAGCAAGAGCGATCGAGGCCTGAGGGAGTCGGTGGATGACTGGCTTCTGCGCTGTGACTTTACTGCTGCCAGCCCGCTTTGATTCTTTAAGGAAGAATCTCTGCCAGCAAGCGCCTTCCCAGCGGGCTTTATTGGCCTGCAGCTCACCCAGTCATTGTCGCCATTCCTGCATCTGCTCCAATTCTGTCTCGCTGAATTTTTCGATGAAGGTTCCCTCCCCGACTAAGTCCCGTTGGGTGGAGGTGACGTCAGAGGGAAGAATACTCAGGTTTTCGAGATCTAGGAGGTGCTCAGATAGAAGTTTCTCAAACAAGTTGAGCCCCTCTTGGACAGAAATGAGTCTTGGATATAAATAGTGTTCGTTCTATCTCTTACAGCCTTTAATTGATGTTATACTTAGGTCAGAGGATATATCTGCCGAGTAGAAGGACTGATTACGTTGGTTTTGCTGCTGCTCGTGGATATGAAGATACTGCTGTGCTTTTTGCTGGCGCAGAACTTGCCACAGCGAATCTTAATCGTGGTCATGATCGTGATTATGGTCGTGATCCTGATCCTGATCGAAATTGTATTTAACAGGATTCTTGAACGTCTGCCAATTTACGGATTGCAACGACTTGCGGGGAGGTATCGATGGTGAATGCGCGTATGAGCTTAGAGAGTCACGTGATGCGTGCTCGAGTTCGAAGTCTGCCTCAAGGATTCGAGAGCACTGCTGCTGCTACTGCCTCTGGGGTGAGAGTGTGGTAGGAGGTACTGGTGCTGGTGGTGCTGGCGGTGGTGGGTATGAAGTTGGTGCATTTCGAGTTCGACTGAATTTGGTATCGACCTCCACCAAAGCTTGGCGTTTCTGATGAGTAGCCATGGGAGTACTTCCGATCACAATAATTGGAATATGCGTGCAGTTACCAATATTATGTATGGTCTTTTGTTTTCTGTTCCGTTCACGTCGTTTTGACGGGGTGTGCAAAGTCTCATATTTTTGACCCGGGGAAACCCTGATTTGGCGGTGGCTTAACCGTATGGTGGCTTGTGGCTGTGCACAAAGGGTTCCGTGCGGCCCGTGCCGAACACTCACTGACACCACATGGGAAAGCAACCACACGCAACGCTAACATTTTATAATAAGCTTCTGTACTTGTCCTACTTCTTCGGTATCTACTGAGTAAACATATAAGTCCCCGTCATATCCGCTGTTTTACAAAACCCTGCGCAAGAAGTCCGCAGCTCTACCAAAGCAGTTAGGGTGGTAGTTTGGGCCTTGACCTTTATTATTGTGTATTCTTCCGCCCGAATTGGAGAGTACATTGAATCTCTTGCCAGAAGGCTTTCTGGAAGAGGCCTGCGCTACAAGGTTCGTTGATGAAGCTTGCGCAAGGCTCTGCTAACTGGGAGGATCACTGGATATCCTGGTGATGATATTTTTGGATAAGGAAGGCAGACCCATGACGCAACTGTGCGAGAAGGAGAGTGAGGCAGGGTTGGATGGGAAACTAAATCACCAAATGCATGCGAAATATCCAGGTTGGGCGCCGGGGGAACTGGATCGGGGGGAGACCGGGTCGATTCCGTGAAGGTTTAGAATCTTACAGATGCTACTGCAAGCCGAACAACAACATAGCGACCAACAACTTACGGGAGCAAAAGCAAGGTGTCCCGGAAATTAGGACTGGATTCAAATATATTCATGCTTCTATGAGACACAAGACCAGGATCGTTGCATCGCGGAACTTTGTTTTCTTTGTAGCGATTGATTCTTTCGATGCAGAGTCGTTTGGAGCTCTACTGCTAAAATCAGGTTAGTGATTTGAAGAGTTCCTCCACCTTTCTCGATTCCTAGTCTTCAACGGCGTTTCTTGCAATGCCCGGTTTCTGCTATGACTGTCTTGTAGACCCAAGACTGCCGGTCAGTCAAACCGATGTACTGATTTAAGGGTAAGTCAAAGTGGTAGCACACATTCAAGACACATGGACGATCTGAGAGCGGCCGGTACAACGCGAACCTCGAACACAAGAATGTTCTATTCCCTTCAATTCCGCCTTGGAACTCCAGTTCCATCTCCAAGACCCCTACAGGATCTACCTACTCAAGGAAATGAAAACTCGGAGGAGAAGAAATTACCAACCCAACGACCGGTGCTCGAGTCAGCCGAAAAAAACTCAACTCACCCCCTGGAGCAAGGCGGATGTCAACTTTAAGACAGGGAAAAGAGCAGACGGTGCCATTGGAGTGAACGTTCGTCAACGCCAGCATCGGATCTGTGGAAATCGCCACCGCGCTCAAGAATATTAGCAAGTTATCCTCCCGCACTTTATTCTTTTGCCGTTAGCACGGCTGGTAGTTGCTATGGAGGACATAGTAGTGGCAGTCAATCGCCGCTATTATCTACATACGACGTTATACAAAGCGGTCTTGACAGCGCCTCTCACAAGGAACGGTGTTGAGTGACAATCGTCACTACTGAGTCTCGCGAGGGTGGCTCAGTGCACCAGTCTAACGAGGCCTTTTTACGGCACCAGCAATGCCTGTCTCCCAAACCCCAACTTACTTCTCAAACTTATTAACAATATTATAGGCACTATGGACGTGGAAGAAACCATGTACGCCATGGCAGGTATAGCGTATATGCACCATCAGTTTGGTCGCCAGTATCTCACTTTAGTGGACCCACCATTGGTGATTGCATCAAGCTGTTTCTATAGACAAGGCTTTTGCCCTCGTGTCTTCCTAAGCTCCGCAAGCGCGATGGAAGCCCTCTCGTTTGCGAGACATGCTTTAGTGCCGTCTACAATGTGTAGTATTCAATTGCACCACTGCGCATCGCTTGACCAATATTGTATAGCTCCAGTTTCCTAACTTGAAGTGCTAATAACATGTAGTTCGCATATTATACACCCCTATTCATCGTTTACCCGCGTCCTCGCTTGCAGATCCTCGATGCTACCTGCTACGTGATTTGTCGTCAAAAACGCTCCAAACCACCTGCTACGGATCCCAAGAGCCTCATGCAGCGCTCTTTAGATCGCTACACTCGGTACTTGACAACAATGTATGCTACTAGTGCTCACGAGCGTAGTGTTTGAGTTTCCTATCGAGAAAATAGTCGGCCAGTCGAATGCTTGGAGACTGTCAAAGTCAAAGACTACCAATTGATTGCGCATTTTCGATTACAACGTCGTGGTCTCCACACCAACAATAAGCTAGGCAACAACCCCAACCCCAGCACGAAGGCGAAATATACATACGGCGAGTGAAGGGCTTTAGGGGCAGAAGGACCTTTAGTAGCAGCTAGGGCAGTTGAGTATGTCTGGCAAGACCATAGAGAACGAAAGTCACCATCGTAATTGGAGGTGTCCATCCTCGCCTCGACTACTATACCCACAGATGTGGAAGCATTTATGTTTTACAGCTCAGATAGTATCGTTGTCATACTACGTCATGTGAGCCCAGTCGTTCCGCGCCCTTCTCAAAGCTGGTAGGTTGTGGTTTCCCGATATCCATGCAATAACTCACGAACCAAACTGTGCCGTCGGGCAGTATCGTCACGATCAATGTTCATACCATCAAAGCCAACATCTACTTCAACAGCTTTTGCTTTCGAGTCGCATCCTGTTGCAACGCACTTGGCGTACAGACCTACCTTGGCTGTGCAGCATTGACGAACAGATATTGCGGATCGAGACAACTCCCTCAGGTTTCTAGAAACTCGGACGAAAAGCCACTGTGTCTGGTGCTAGCGCAGCCGAGTTTCAAAAAACCTTCGAGAGTAGAGTGAACCTAAAGCCTCGTTATGTCCCGTGACGAATTTTCTCCAGTCGCTTTCACGAAGACAGGTTCCAATGCCTTCATCCATCGCTCTTGAAATGGGGATTGCTGGATTGAGCAGCAAGGTGTAAACGTGGATGTGAGCAGAGTGGTATAATGAGAGAATCCATGTAGTTGTCGATAGGGTAGTGGAGATAATCAATGCAGGTCGTCAAACCGACACTGCCTAGCGGGGGGGCTAAACTAGTCTTATCTGGCACAAGTGAGCCTTACCTTGCGCGGGTTGCGGGGAAGTTAGGGTAGCGTGGGGTTTGAACATCACATGGTTGCGTGATATTTCGGCGTTTTGTCGTTCATGCCAGTACATAGCCACAATTAGCACCAGAAACTGAAAAGCGGCAGGACGGCGAATGCGGATCATGGCCTTATTTTTCCAAAACCGATTCACTAAGAGAACTAGTCCCTCATGCAAGTATGCGCTGGCAGAGCGATTGACTCACACTGATCCTGAGTAAAGTCCATTTCGTCGTTAGCCTTACTCGAGTCTTAAAAGAGGAAGAAAGACTTGAGTCGCTTGGCCCCATAGATCTCCTCACCTTCAGACCCCTGACATCTGCAGATGCGCATCACAGCGGTACAGGCAGCAATTCACCGGAACAGGTTATAGAATAGTTTAAAAGGAGTTGAGGATCTTCTTTCTGTAGGACATCTTGAGATCCTCATCCGCATTTCACTCCCAATAACTGAAAACAACCAACACAATTTATTCAAGCAAAGAAAGTCAAGCAGCCCCATCGCCTTATAATTTATCCCGTTCTTCATTTTCCAGCATCATGCCCGGCGAGATCAATCTTTACGGCCAATGCACAAACCCTGTGTTCTGTGAGGAGAAGAACATAAAAAGAGGCGATGACTGTCCAAAGTGTTCTCATAAAAGAGAGTAAACCATGTATTTCGTCCCTGTTTAACATCACTTATCGACAGTGACTTACTTTATTCAGATATCTGTCGCATCTATCACGTCGTAAATCAGAATCATTCGATTGATTCTTTATTGGATCTCGGAGGTCAATTTTCATGAAGTATTGCAAAAGATGAGGATTCTGGGTCATGACGGTAATGCATATTCTTTCATGGATGAAGAGTTGGAGAACAGGATCTTTTGCGCTATATTACTTGGATAGACTTAGCAAAGCGGCTACCAACTCGCTTCTCTATTTTCGAAGATAAATACAAATCCGAACTTGCGCGCTGCCCTCCTTGTGATAAATTTTGCCTCCATGACATACAACATGGGTCTTTTTGTTTGAGGCGTAGACTAAGATAGGCAACAGGAAGATGACTAAGCTTTCGTGCTTGGCGCAGCAGGTAACATTTGACACTGCCAACCGCCCCCAGTTTGTTTGCATCAGCAACAGTGTCGAAACCTTTCACATTCCAATGGCGTGGCCAGCACAATACCAAGCATACGCAATACACTTTCGATTACGCCAACTGGACCGCTCTTCTTGAACAAGTTCGAAACCTGACTGGCGATCGATATTGTACTTTCAATGGATGCTACCACGCTGGAAACCGACACATTGTACGCCGCATTTCGCTTTCTGCTGGAGAAATATGGCTCGCACGGGTTCCTATTGCTGTATATGGGAGCTTTGAACACCATAGAAGGTCAGGATGGTGGACAGCGGAGCGAAAATTCGCCTTTGAAAACGAGATTGCCACGATGAAATACCTTACAACCATAACGACTTTACCAGTACCATCTATTTTTGGATATCAAACGTCGATGGAATCCAACCCCGTCAAGATTCCTTATGTCCTAATGCAATGCATTCGGGGGAATATGCTCTATGATATTGGTGGCCCCGATATTCTTACCAGTGAGCAAAAGGAAAAGGTTAGAATGTCAATAGCTTCGATTCAGGTGTGTAATATTTATTAAATTGAATTTTTTATGAATGCTTATCAACCATTTAGTGTCAAATGTCGACTATTTGTCTCCGGCAAATCGGTTCTCTTGTCCTTGGGCCGGAAGGGACGATTGAAATCGGCCCTTTACCCGCGTCATTCGGCTTTCAGGGACCATTCTCTTCACCTATCGACTACTATCTCTCTTGAACTGCTCACGCGCAGCTTAGAAACTCGAAATCTCTCTGCAAAGGACCGAACGATAACCAAGCGCTGAAAACACTCAAGCACGACGTTGAGTCTTTTCCGGCTAGCCTTGCAAGAGCATTAAAGAAGAGGCCCCCAACGTCCAGCTCAGAAAGCTATCCGCTCATGGACTTTCTCCTTCACAACGTACTTTTCGATGAACAGTATAATGTTGTTGGCCTACCTGATTGGGAGAATACATACTCTGCTCTTTTCGAGGTATTCGTCGCGCATACAAATATGTATTCTCATTTTGATTCAAATACACTACCAATGGTTCCCGATGCAAAAGGTGGTGTGGAGTATATGAATGATGTCAGGCACGAGGAAGAGAAGATGCAAACACCAAACAAAATTTCCTCTTATATCGGTAACAGTCTTTGCGATATCAGTCACTGTATGAGTCTTTTTGAAGAAGGTAGAGCCATGCGCTTTAGTCAAGTTCTCAATCGATACATAGACGAAACTCATTGAAGAATTGAATACTTAAGGCCGATCTTCGAGTTCCCAAATTCATTTTCCTAATCCGGTAGAAAGCGCCGGCGTTCGTAAAAAAACGTTCGAAGGCATACGATTCTTCATCATCGTCTTTTCAGCGGTTCAATTTAGCAAGTCGCAGCTCACGAGGAGGATCAGACTCGAAGATAAGTAGGTAAGTAGGTAAGTGTTTTCAAGCGAAGGATGAAATGCCGTGGAGAGTTGGATTGAGATGGCGATCTATTGCGTACTTTCGGACGCTGGCTTCCAGCCTTCAGCTCAAGTTGCAGCTGACGAGACCTCAGTATTCTGACGGGCGCAAACCTGCAGATGTGATATTGAGTGGTATATAATAGTTTACTCTTCTGACAATCAATCGATTCTCAAACATCTACAATCTTCTGCCTGCCGCTGCTTCACATCGGCCATCACTAATTGTGCAGCGTAAGGCGCAATGATCGCTTCACTGCCGAGAACTGCACAGGTGTGTATGTGGCCTTGCTTTGCGTGAGCTGCGAGGAAGTTAGGGTTTACGTGGAATGTCAACCAACATATGGGTACACTGCATCCGCGTTATAGATCTACTGCAAATGCACGACACATTCTTGTTTGTCTTTGCCTCGGAGACCGACATCCATTGTTTGCCTTGGCGCATGTTACTTCACCTCCTGGCTGGTTGACAGTATCGTTTGCCTAAACTATACACCGCTTGCTTTGCCGTTGCATCACCCCGAAGCTCATGCATAGATGGTGCAGATTTCTTTTCCAATGTCATGCAGTCTTCGAAAGTCTGCATGCGGCGGGCAATTTTCTTGTCGCACAGCCTTGCCCTTCCAAATTCTATGAACACAGGGGAAAAGTCTGCTTCTGTCCTTCAGCCAGAGCATTTTCACTTACAATTGCCGCACCTAGCTGAGCTCGGCAATCATTATCACTATGAACGGTATTCGGCTCTGTCATTAACCAATTATACGTTTTATCAAGGCTTCCATGCTCGGGACATACGAATTGATACTCTTGCCCAACTACGACGTGCTTTAGAGCATTTCTGGAGCCAAGCCGAAGACAATAAAGGACGTCTTCGAAGAAGTCCTATGCTCTACTCTAAAAACAAGCAGCGGCGGATCCTTCAGAAGGAATTTGGAAACAAGGAGCCACGTCCCCAAAAGTGCGGATCTGCGGCCCAATCGGACAAGGAGAAGTATCTACCAGCTCCACGATACCCCAAGGAACTGCCTCTACGTGAGATGACCCTGGCAGCTTTTCCTCGTAGACTAAACACAGCGCCCGCGCCCTTCACAAGCCCAACGACGGCATCGGCTTGAGGGCGTGAAAAGACAATGAGAACTTCATATATACTTATGAATTTCTAGCCACAAAACTCACCTCCGCCGTCGACCACACCGCAGAAGGCTTTGTACTTGTTCCTGTTCCTCGTCGACGCCACGGCCCTCAAAACGCCAACACCATCCCCACCCTTGCCCCCACCGTTACGGTTCTCAAATACTCAGGTTTCCATAAGACAGTGGATATCATTGGCGAAGCACTCGAGGCCCGTGCCGACATCATCAGCACTGAAATCGTCGCTCTAGTCGTATTCACCAAGGATCATGCTATTACTATGGCCTTCTACGCTCTTGTTCTTCTGATCGCTGGCGCGTCCGGAGCTGTGGGAGCCGCCATGTACTTCATCGACGGGTGAAGGAATTTCACCTACATGGCCTTATGGTATTCGAAGAGATATCGTCGAAGATGGCGTCAATATGTGATGTCCCTTCTTCGAACTTGTCTTTAATCAATAAGAAAATCAGGCAAGACTCTCTATTCTTTCGATCGACGATATATGGTTACTTATCTATATATACTCCAGATCCGAATCATACGTGCCGTTGGTAGCACTATCGCGGGTGAAACTTTTTTTTTTAACGCAGACAGATGTGACAATTAAGCTTTCGGACGGGTGAAGGGGGTGGAAGGAGGAACGATTGCGCCGAAGCCGGATGATTGTAAAGAAGAAATATATCTTTCTGAGAACTTATATCAACGAATTGTGCAACAATAATCCTTAATGGATCTTAGTGGTATTCTACGCCAAATCTTCCAGCTTTAGGGGAAGCGATCGCTCAAATTTACTGCGACCGAGGTTGACGTGAAAGGGTATTAGGTCTGCGCTGCTCCATCGATACCGTGGCCACTCAGAGTGTGTATAAGGATCAAGATCATGAATGTTCAACGTAATCAGGGCGCCGGCGGTTCGACGCTGCATAATCGAATTCCTTCCGCTTAATAATACAATAGGGCATGCATTTATGTCCAAGGTCTTGCGGGAACAGTAATGCTAGAAAGAAGTGATTGCAAAGATAGGACTGGATAATCAAGTTAAAGCGGATTCCAGGCTCTACTATTCTTAAAATGGATTCTGGGTTTTTGCCTGGAGTTGGGTTTAACGCTCCGAAATCCACTTTAACCGCACTCCGCCAACCTGCAACGGTGTAAAATAACAAACACTATTTACTCTCATCCAACCAAAAATGGCGGAAATTGCTGCCGCCGACACAACAATTCCAAACGCACTGGCACATCTTATTCGAGAGCTAGATAGTCGTACGACACAACTACTTAAAGCGCAGGCGCAACCTCTTAAAGATTATACTGCAGATTACCAGAAACTCAAAGAAGTTTTTGTTGCACAATGCACTCACCTCTCCTTCTACGATCAATTCAGCGTACCCACTCGCAAATTCATATCGCAACGTGGCATCGATGCGGAAGAGCGCTGCGGTAAACAATTGAACAAACTATACGCTGTGCACGGTATCACTCTCGCTATTCTCAGACGCGACTTTGGGCCTAAGGCCTTGGAATCTCGTTCGCTGTTAGTGGATTTGAATATACTTCTGAACAAAAATGTGCCGTGGAACGATATAGTATGCGATGTGGAGGCTGCGCGACAAGCACGCTTGAGAATTCGTACCCGTGGGCAGAGAGCTGCATTACATGTTATTGCTGGGGACGTGAATAAAGTCCTTGTTACATTGTACCAAAATGCTCTTGGGGGCTATGCTATCACAACTGGAATTATCGACCGCGACTTTGGCGACCAAGCTTCCAAGAATGCGGCATTGCTCTGTGCAATCCTCAAATTTCTCGAACAAGGCGCGTCGTGGTCAGAGGTCACAAGCAGTTCGCAGCGAGAACGAGAGCTCCGCAAGGTAAACACTAACAAAGCCAGTTCGGCAGATATCCAAGCTGTAGACGTGACAAAGGCTTTCCACCTTTTCCGCGAAGAAGACGAGGAGGAGAATGAGGAGAACGAGGAGCAACGATCAGACCCAGACGAGGAGCACGAAACAGCTGCGAATGAGGTGCGACGGACTCAGAGCGGTGTCAATGCCAGTACCAAACGTTCCCTAGAACAAGAGGAACAGCCGAATGTTGATGCAGCGCCCAGAAAGCCTGAAAAGGCGGCGCTGCAGACGAGTGCCAACACAGGCTCTAAACGTTCACATGATAAGGAGAAAGAATTGTTTTTTGATACAAGGCACAGGAGGGGTCGCAAGAAGCCTAAGAAACTGAGTCATCATATTGAAGTCAATACAAGTGGTCCACGTTCCCGGTCTTCCTCAATTGAACACGCTCGGAATGCAACTGAGTACCCACTACAAGATAGGGACTCTGACAGCGACTGGTCACATCTCGATCTCAAAGACAATGACAATATCTCCGATGACGAAGCGCCTCCCTCCCCGAGCCGTGATCTTGCAAATGCAATACACACCAAGAACAACCATGACGACCGTGAGAATCCTCCCCACGATCAAGATCACGATCTGGGATTCGAAATTGACGATGGCAACTTTACAGACGAGTTGCTGCATCGCGACAAGCCTGGAGCCGTCCTAGATCCCAATTTCAGCTGTTACACAGCTCAATTTGGCTCTCGACAGTCGAATGCAGCAGGTCCGTCGTTGAAACCCTTGGCGCGGAAAGCGCAACCACCACCCACAGAAGCGCACAGTCCTCCTCGTACCTTACTATCAGTTGCCGCACATCCAATTTCCAATTCAGCTGAATCGGAGGGCAATTCAGTAGCAAAATACGAGCCGTCATCACCGTGTCCGGCCAAATTATCTCGCAATCATTTACGCGATGCAAAGGTCACTCTGGTGCAAATGCAAACCCGATCAACTTCCCACGAAATCAAAGACCCCTCCATCGCTATCCTGCCGAATTCGAGGTCAGGTGATGGAAATACTTTGCCTCCAGCTTCGATACGTCCCACCATACCAAACACTGCTTCCATTTCCGGAGATCCCGGCCACATGGCAGGTCCGTCAAAGTCTGGCTCGTCTCTCTCTGCAACGAAGCTTCGTCAGCAGGGCACATCTGTGAACAATCCAATTGAAGAAGAGCAATTGCCCAATGGCAACAACATTGTTTTGGCGGACAATCGTCGTCCTCTAGATGATCTTGAACCTGGTCAGCGCCTATCTTTCACAACCATCGCTGCCATTATGCATGTTTTCTGCTTTGGCCACCCGCAGGCCTTATTCCTACACAGCTCACCTAGCACATTTGATTGTTCAGCACCCGCATCCATTCACCCAAACAACGTCAAAAAAATTCAAGAGACAATTAACAATCAAATCGTGAGAATCGTCTTGCTCCCTATCCATCATCTTCACATGGAAACTGGAGTTAACCAGAGCCACTGGACCTGCGCTATAATACACCTACACAATGGACTCGTCCAGCATTTCGATTCTTGCACACGAAAAGCGCATGAGGATTGGGCTCGCGAATATCTGGAAGATATCACAAAACTTCTTCTGCTTCGGCATCCTTTGATCTTCGTCGAAGAAGCAGCACAGCAGCAAGTTGATGGCTTCAATTGCGGCATTTTTGCTATCATGAATATGATCAGAGCTCTCATACCCGATACAATCACTTGGGACACAACGTCAGCACTTGATTCCATCGACCCAGCCCATTGGCGTGCGATATTCACAAGCATGTTTGCAAATGATGCCCACGGGATCAAGGCGAATGCGGATGCTACTGCGGGCAGTTCTTTGATATCGGGAAAGTCGGAGCCCATACTGCGCATTCTCAACTTCACCAAGGGGCACATGGTTCAACGTCGGGCCATACTCACAGCATTCACCGTCCCGCAACGAAATGTCAGCATGAAAAACGAGCAAATGCCGAGTTACCTCAAGCAACTGGTTGCGGAAAAAGCCATCCTCGAGGAGTCAGACAAGTTGATGGATATGCTTGCTCGGGGGTTGGACCTTGCGGTAGCGTGGAAGATGCAGAAGGAGGCTGCGAAAAGGAAAAGGAAGAATGACGCTTCGGAGGCGGAGAACGATAACATAGTTCAGAGGATGCTAGATAAGCTAAGGCCGCATTGTAAGGCGGCTTTGTTATTGGGTCAAGAAAGTGGGGTAGAGGAGAGAGATGGGGAAGATGTGGAGGAGCACAATTAAGGTAAGATTGAGAACGTATAGAGTTCAATATTATTTTGAATCTACAGAAGTACCAATCAAGAAAAGATTCGGTATACTCAATCGATATATTCTTATTTATTCATTTTCCTCTCTACTAGTGACTTCGGTAGCTATTTCACCTTTTCTATATCTTTTATTCGGCGAATGAGAAGTGAGCATAACACTGATCATGGGCAGCGACTAGGAAGAGAACTTCGTACAGATCATGGACAGCGAGAGAAGAGATCATGGCACAGACCACAGGCGGCGACTGAGAAGAGAACATGACACATTATGGGCGGCGACTCGAACAAAGATTCTGACCATAGCTATATGATGTTTTGGGCCATCTATCTCGAGATGCGTACAGTTGCTCGCAAGTACATGGTAGCCGACTACTTCTGTATCTATGTTGGTCGTGTCGGCTCTACTCACAAGAACATTGAGCAATCCATTTGTTGGGTCGAGGAGAACAAGAAGTGGTGCTCTCCCTCTATAAACAAGCCCTTTGTGGAAGAGGAAGTTGTCGATTAGCACTCGGTTCTTTCTCACATTTAGCTGCTGACCCAACATTTCCGAACTGGTATCGTTCTTTTCTTCGTCCGCCTTTTGATTCGCCCCTTCCGATGTTCACAAGTACCCACTGGTTTAGCAATACGATATCACCTCGATTTGTCAGTAATGCTGCAGCCCAAACTCGAGCGAAAGCATATCTGGGAATGTTTCTTTTCGTGGCGGAATGGTTCAAATGGGAGAGAAAGTGAAAGAGGTTAGGATCGCTATACCAACATAATATTAGGTTTCGCGATGAATCATTTCAATGCCATGAAGTTATTACGAACGCACCGCTTGAACCTAAAAAGCGAAGACAGCACTCCAGCGTCAAGGCCGTTTTCCTATCGTCACGGCTTCCAACAATTCACATCGACAGACCCATCTTCCGAGCAGCCAAACGCTCGAAAGCATCATTACACGCCCACGGGCATATCGGCAGACCCATCTCCCGAGCAGCCAAACGCAGAGAGCAGCGTGTACGATAAAGTGTTATTACATGTCGCCTTCGACAGAGCAGTTAGCATTTGCCACCTAGGAATAAACATGCTGTGAGGCTTTTCGGGCGATCGAGCATTAGTAAATGCATATACCCTCATTGCCAGTACTTGCTTAAATACAATTACAGCGACTTTGCATTTACTGAAGGTGTTTATATATATAAATATTGGAAGGGAAGTATTGGATGTGTTGATGCTAGAGTATTAGGCTAGAGTACTGGGCCAGGTATTCTCTTTCTTGCAGAGGATATAGACAAACTGAGGATCTCACGGGTTGGCACTGGGGCTGAAGTGAGTAGATGGTGTCACTTCTTGAGAAGTGACCTGGTCTTTCATCAGAGGGAAAAGGGAGAAAGAAGAAACGAAAGAAGAAAAGTGTACTATTTGAGTCTGACATGTCTATGCAATGTGCACTTGAGTGTATAGCGTAATATAAGTGTTTCCGTAAACTGCCACGCGCCGCGAACGGAACCTAATCCATTCAAAGTACAAGAGAAGCAGCGAGTTCGTTCTGACTACCCCTTGCATTGCACCGAGAGCAAGCAGAATCCTGTCCACGGTGGGTGTTTCATCCAGGTTGGGGTGAGTAGTCTTTTTCGTTCTAAGTGAGGAATGGCTGTGTCGTACTTCGTCGTGTTGTTACTGTCCCATGCGGAAGACATATATACCCATTACCATATACTCAACGACCTCCCCTCCCTTTATATCACCAGGTAGAGTAGTCTCTAAAGCTGCAGTAAGTAGGTCTGTCACTCTAGCATTGGCAAGCTTTTAAAATCTACGAGAAAACTCTCCAGCATGTCCTCCGCTCGACTGAGTAAATTCTCCGTTCTTTGTACTTGCCTCAACTTCCAAAACTAGAATCAAGACCTGAACTACACTACTGACGAAACCCCTTTCATCATCTCTTCCGACCGTGGCAGTGCCGCTCCTAAACCCTCAAAGCATCTGGCCAGCATTTCTTTCAAGTACTCTCTGCTAGCCGCAGAACTCTCCACCTAATTATGAAGCTACCAATTGCCCTTCGATATATTGCGAAACGTTCTTCTATCCACTCGTGGAATCCGTAATACTGCTCTTCTATAAGCTTCACTTGCCAAGATTCCGTAGTTGCCTTCTCCTTCCAGACTTTATTCTCCTCTTGGAGCTTAAAATTCGCCACTCTTTGTACTCCGTAGATGATCAATTTTCGTACTAGAGGTGACGTTATTTGTACGAAGCTGTATACGCATTGGGGAGACCTCGCAGGTATGTCCTCTTGGACTTGGGTTTACAGGAGTAAGCTGATCTAGTTTGCTAGTATCATATGTAAACTTATATTCAGTCTCGATTGAGATGACACGATATAAGGCTTCGTATGCGTTGGTGGGATGCTTTCTTAGATTCTTGGTGAATATAGTCGGAAAAGTTCTACCTTTTCCAGGTAAGATATTCCAAGCATATGGGCTGTTCGGGACAGGACTGAGTCGGGCCCCAGACGCTATACGACGATTTCGAGAGTGCTTTCTCTGATGGTATAAGCTATACTTCCACGAGGCGTTCTGTTGACTTACGAATATGTTTTGGGCGCCGCTTACCGTATAGTTCTCCCTACTGGCCACGGTCGACGTTATATTGACGCATTTTTCTCTCTGTCCCTCTCCCTTGCAGAGACACGAGGCTTTCCATAGCCGTAGTACTACAGCATAGACCTGGCTGAACCCAGCTAAACACAGAATAAGAGGACATCGGGTGAACAGCTTGTAAGAGTATAAGCCAGCTATACTATCACATATTCTTCGGTTTCTATACCGAGCGGTCCGAGCCTCCATCGCCCATGGTAGTTCGAGAAGAACATTTATCCCCAGCTGGGTCCGCACCTGAATGTCCTTGTGATTCCGCACCGGGGGTGGTGCTCTCAGGTCCTAAGATTCTGTCACTAAGCATATCGATATCGTTCCTGATTCCTTTTATCTGCTCGTCAATTCCATTCAGTCGGTCCTCTTGTTCGTCCTTACGCACCACATAGTCTTGTTGTAAAAGTTGGTTTTCTAGCCTCTAGATGTGCCCTTCTGGAGTCGAAATTCTTTGGTCTAGCTTCCAATTCTGCATTCGATTGAACTGATTCACGCTGTTATACTTGGTGAAAAGCAATTGCTAGACTTACAGTTTTGCTTTAAAGTTGGTTAATAGAGTGCTAGAATTGGTGGACCTTACTTTTAGCGGTCGACCTTAATGTGATCTAACGATTGATTTGCTCACAATTCAGTTCTGAACATTTATATGTTAGACGATTCTTGAATCTAATACATCATGTTATAATTCTGTAATCACCTAATGTATTGCAATGTATTGGTCATTATTTACTGGTACAGTCCTGGCCACATGATTTTTATTCTTTGACTGCTCGCCAAGTGACTCAAGCTCATCCGCAAGACACTCTAGCTGACAGTATTGCCAGCGTTTATAGATTCCTGGGATTTGTTAATAGCCGGATGAGTGGAGATGGCGGCTGAATCCTACAGCCGTGCTTATATCTTGACAGGTAGGGAGCAGTATGAAATCGACTGGCCTTGAATTGTTGTAGATACAGTTTAAGTAGGAGCTCTCTGAACTTCTTGAGAACTTATACGCTGCGCGCTGTACACTTCTCGTCACGTCATTGGCGGTGGCGGTTCTCTGAAGACTTCCTATAAAGTGAATGAACAGGCGGCACATCTCATGAAGAAACATGTTGGAGGCATATTGACTGTCAAGGCAAGGCGCAGCATACTCAGATCATCCCTACTGAGTCTTACGCGCCTGGAATGTACCAGATGGCCCAATCTTGCATCATTTCTGATATGATTGCGAGGCAACTATACGGTTGCTTCCATGCACTTCAGACCACAGCCACTGCACCACCCACATAATCACCCACTGGCAAATGTCCTCCGTGTGTACGGTGCATATAAAGGAGAGCTTCTAGTGTCTATCCCACTGCCATCTCCGGCGGTACAGTATCTTTCAATTTCCCATTATGGCATCAACTTCCAACGTAGTCTCTCTAGATTCAGCTTCTATTATATCGCAACCCAACAATTGAAACACCATACCCCCTGTTTCGCTGATCATCCCTGTCATTCACAGGGATTGAGCGAGCACCTATGACTTGGCTCAAGGGAATGATCAACGCGGTAGTCAACGACGCGAAGGACGAGAAGGAGGACGACTACAAAATCATCACGCCCGACTACAGTCTCACCAATCTTGCACTCCGACCAGAGAAGACACCATACCACAGCCCCATTTTGCCGAGTTGATTGCGACGGTCTTATCGCTAAGGTTACACCGGCAGAGCCAGTCGGAAATGAGACCCGTGGACCTTTGGAGCTTGTGCTGTTGATTGACTTCTCAGGGAGTAAGAATGATCTAAATCCCGTGCCTCCGACTGATGAAGGCGCAGAATTCGGACAGAAGGGGTTCACGGTGCTAGATCTGACAAAACAAGTCGTGTGTACTCCACAGGTCCTTCTCCAAGCTCTTTACATGAAAATCAAGAACAAGAGCCTAGCAAAGGATAAATTGCAACCAAAAGAATGCAGGTATTTGTGGTCCGGAACGGACTCGCAGTCGACCAGATCAGTGGCAATCCATGCATGACAGGAGAGACGAAGATTATTACTGATGGTCGATTCAACGAGCATCTTTCCACTGGTATGATCGCGTGTGATGTGTAGGTGGTTACAAGAAAGGGAATTGCAGAGCATCCCTGCTCGATCCACAGGTTGGGGTTTGGCTGTAACAGGAGAGACCGAAATCAAACTCCTTTGAGCTGTAATGTTTTCATTTTCGATTCTTCCGGACTTGAACTCACCAACTCATTTTAATTCTGAACCAAAAAAATCCCTCATCCTATCTACTTCCCATCTCCTCTCACACTCTAATAACCTCTACCTTGTTCTCATCCTTCTCGCGCAACCTTTTCTTACTAACCGCCATTATACAAACCCGGTCCACTTTGATAGTTGTTCTCTACTTCCTACTACTACTTGTCTCTTCTCAATTCTGCATTGCAGGATGCCCAGATTTCCGCTGCCTGGGAGGTTCCCGTCTTCAGATATTTATCCCACCAAGCCTGCTATTATGATCGAATCGAGCTCAGATTTCAGATGACGATGTTTCCATTGTCGATTTTGACGACATCCCAGATACTTTGGTTCAGGCCAATTCAGACAATATGTCCGTTGCCAACAATGAAGACACGATCGGGAATCCCTCCCAAGACCTACTATCAAGTGCTCAATCTTTGCGTGTAAGCACCACCGAGCTTACTATCTCCTCCAACACCCATGATCAAATATCTAAATCTAAGAACAAAACCGAAGCCACCTCTTCTACGAGCAGTGTAAGCGGACACCCTAGTGAAGACTGCAAAAACCCTGCAAAAACCTTAACTCCGATCTCATCTAATCAGACTCTCAAGGTCTAAAAAGCTTTCGGATTTGGTAGTTCACGTACATCCCTAACTACTTATCAGATTATCTCATCAAAACAGCTATCTACTTTCAAGAGACGGACGATGAGCTATCTATTGACAGTATTGATGGTTGGTCATAGATTCCGGTGCCCCCTCTACTTGTTCTCGCCTGCAAAACTATCGGGATTTTAGTAATCTCGCGGTACTCCACCCACCACTTTATAATATTTTATAACTCTACAACCTGACGGTAAATTATAATTAGGCTTCCACTAGATTATAGAATCATATATCCTATACATAATCCTAAAATTTTAATAAATTATTATAGTTAGTTATAGAACAATTTAGAGATTAATCACGGAAAGATTAAAGTTCCGAAGGGGGGTATTTTAGGGTACGGCGTATATTTAGGAATAGTTAATTTTTCCTTTTTTAGGTTTTCTATACCAACGCGTGCCACGTAATCAAAAGATTAATAATTAGAAAAATATACCGTAGATAGATAGAGAAATTAGTTATAAAGAGTATTCGAAAATATTACGTTAGTCTAACCATAGGTTGTGAACTTAGATAGGGTATAGGTAAAGTTGAAATCTGGTGGGTGGAATACCGCGAGATTTCTAAAATCCCGATAGTTTTGCAGGCGAGAATATCCGACAAAGTGTGGCGCAAAGCTTGCGCCTGCGCCAACGTAATTACCCTTCTATTTGTTAGATGAGCATTGCAGGTTATGGAGCCTACCCTACTTAGTTCTAACACTCAAACCCACTACAGAAATCAATCTGAGTACTATCAACTTTACCTACCTGCTATTTCCATCCAATCATGAGTGGTGAAAGAGCTCACCTTTGTCGTTGTTGTGCAGATCTTTTTGCTGTCAAACACAACGGACACTCAACCCGCCCATTCTATCCAACTTTATTAGACTTTCTAAAAAGCCTCGACTGGTGCTCTCTCTGCGCATTCATAGGATCTAATCCAAAGCTAGAAAAAAGAATCCGGTCCGATGAAGAAGATTTTGCAACACTCCATCTCAGACTGAAAGAGCCGCAGGAATCACAGAATGGTGTCAGGTGGGCAATATTGTAGTATACAGTTCGAACCCCTGCCAGCGAAGGAGAGAAGTTTGTCAGGTTTGGAAGTACTTGAAAGGTTTGGAAGTACTTGAAAGGTTTGAATTCGATCTGATATCTCACAAAAATGAAGGCATGTACAATACTGTGGCCTCTAGCTTGGTAGTTTGTGTAGTTCATGTTTTTGCGTAAAGCAGCTGATTCTAAGACTACGTACTAACCTCTGAGAATAATAACGTATTAGCCTCACAACCTGAAACCAACTTAGGGAAAGGTCACTACTTAGACCAGAGAGACTCTGAAACTATCCTAGAGTGTATCCCGCCGGCTTTGACGACCTCTCTTTTTAGAACCTCGTTACTGAATTTCTGATTCGTAGTACAGTGGTTTGTTGGTCGACAACGAGCGTGTAATGATGCTCTATCGCAGGTGCTGTTTGCGAATTCGAGAGTCTGCCAATTCGCGGTATGGTGACTTTGTCGGTTGGTGAGCCCGTGTAATGATTCTTTGTCGTAGACGTGGTTCGTCTTTGGTTTCTGCTAGTCTCGCAAGATGTGTCTGTCAAGATGGGCCGTGTATGGTGACTTTGCGGGCGCTTTCGTACCAGAAATAATGATCCTATTGTTAGAGGATCTCCAATATATTCGTCTCGATAGGCCAGTTGGGCAGGAATTTGTGTTCATTGATTATCGTTGATATATTCGTTAATTATTTAGTATGCTTATGGATCCCAGTCGCATCTCTATTGAAGGGTGGTGGGCTTAGTGGTTGTGGTGCAAAGAATTAGTCATTACTATCTTGAATATGAATATTATGTTCTTGTGGCATATTAGTCTTCTTTCACGCAACTCTCTCAAATTGTGCGACTCTCTCAAAATGTGCAAACGGCGCAAACACTCACGATTCGGCACAAACACTGCGCACGCAAGAGGACGAAACGTCAGCGCACACATATGATTTGGGGTTAAGTGACAAGGCGTTGGGAGTACAATCTCCGTGGATACCGGATATTGTTTTGAACAAGTCCTGTTGTTCGGATACCTTCATGTTGATGAGTGATGTAACGTCGCCCTTGATTTTATTTTTGGTTTGGAGTGCACATGTACTCGTTTCTCGTACCGCTGATAAGCTTTCAGAGGGATTTCCACCGGTGACGTATTTTTCCTTGAATAATTCCAGGTTCATTCATGTTGATAGATGTTGTAAGGTCGCCCTGGATCGAAGTGTTGCCATTTAGAATGCCCAAGTACGAAGTACTCGTTCTTCTTTCGGCGATTTATTCACTAGCTAGACTTCCTGGGTATCTCCTTGTGCGAATTCACACATTCGGATTCTTTCATGTTGGTAAGTGATGTAACGTGACCCTTGACCAAAATCTTAAAGTAGAGGGCGCGAAGTACTTGTCTTTCTTCCGGCTGTTGGTTATCTGGATGAATTTTAATTGGTACTGAGTATGCCGTTGAGCAAATTCAGACCTTCTGAATCTTTCAGGTTGATTAGTGGGGTGATTTCGCCTCTTGATCGAGTTTTTGCGGCGAAGAAGGTACTTGTCCTTCTTCCGGCTGTTGATCTTTGAGTATACCGGGTCCCTCTTTCGTCTTTGTTTTTGCTCTGATGTAGTTGTGGGTACCTAGAGGTGTCTGCGGGTTTCTGCCGTATAGTGAAATTCTAGGTAATGTACTTATAAATTGATTGGAGAGGAGAGTGAGCTAGTCTTGGCGAGGGTGTGCCTCTGTAGAGAGATCTCACCTTGAGAAGCTGGAGGGCAGGTGTTATATGTTCAAAAACCTCGATATTATTACTAGACGGGGACTGCATATTCGAATGGAGGCGTCCTTGGTACCAATACAGCCTTCAAAAAAACCGGCAGAAAAAGTACAAAGATCCAACTATTCCAACTCCACCATCGTAATAGCTAACCTATAACGAAATTCTGCCTGTGGCGTTCCCTTCCGTGACCTTGTTCTTGACAGGAACGATCACCGATGCTTTCAATTCATCGTACGGCGGTTGTAGAGGAACTTCCGCAGCTTAAGCAAGTTTAGTTTTTCGGGGTCCTTAATGTTGATGATTATCATAATACGACCTCGTAGTGCAACATAATTTAAAGCGCAAGAAGCCGTACATAACGTTGGTAGAGGTTTTAAGGATGCTCGTCCTTCTCCCGGCTATTGGTCCTTTAGTAATCTTAGACGTCCGGGTTGCCCCTATTGATGTCTGTAGTGACACAATCTCGAGGTAAAATATAGTTTGGAGAAACGCTTAGACGTTTATATTGTCGCCCTTCATTGATGCGTTAACGAGTTGAGTAAGCAGATTAGAAAAGTGAACAAGCCTTACTCTATCTTCTAAGAGAGATTTGGGAGGTAGCGGTACTACTATTGCTGCTTTCTTTTCCTTAACCTTCTTTCCTATCGCCTTGGGAATGACTTTGCTGTAGTTGCTGAAGCCTTAGCGATAGTCTTCTTCTTTGGAGTCTTCTTTAATAGGGTAGTTCTCTTGAGATTCAGCGAAGTATTGTTTAAGTGCGCCTATACAGCTTGTGTGTGCGGGCTGGGATCGGTATCTTCGGACGCTATATTAGGATTAGCACCTCCGGCAACTTCAATAACTTGTGCAGTAGCTTTCTCCGCCATAACCTGCTTCTTTGCTCGAGTTTTGATACTCGTCCTTCTCCAGCGTCACCCTACAGAGGAATCGCCTGCCAACTGTTGCTCTTCTAGATGATCATCTCCACCTTGAGCAGATTCAATTGTCCGGAATGCTTCATGTTGGTGGGTGTTGTACTACGCCACCGACGCACACTAATATATGGACTGGCGCGGGAAAAGCCAGCCGAGTCCAAGCGGTCTATGACGTCACCCTTAGTCATATTTCTTTCTGCCTCCAACTGTTGATCCTCTCGAGGGTTATCTGCACCTTAAGCAGATTCAAAGCTCTGCAATTCTTCATGTCGGTGAGTGCTATGAGTCGATCTTAAGGTGAACTGAAGCACGAAAAAGCCAGCCGACTCTAAGAGGTTTATGACTTCGCCCTCGGTCGAGTTTCGCGACCTTAAGAGCTTCGTTCTGCTTCCATCTGTTGATCCTCTGGAAGGTCACCTCTATCGGTATCGGGAATCTCCTTCAGCGAATTCAGACGTCTGGGACCCTTCATGCTAGCGAGCGCAATAAGACGAGCTCGAGGTAAGTTGGAGCAAGAAGAAGCCAGCCAACTCCAACAGTTTCATGGTATCGCTTATTGTCGAGTTTTTGCGATATAAGAAGTTCCGATTTCTCGGAAGAATCATCCCCGTTTCCGTCGATACCGGATATCCATTTGCGTAAGTTTAGACGTCCGGAATCCTTCAGGTTACTGAGTGATACATGACACGATATTAGGACCAATTGGAGCACGAAAAAGCGCGCCGACTCCAAGAGGTTCTGTCCTTGCGGCTCAACCATATTAGGAGTATGTGATGTTCTTCTCCAAGGCCCCACCAGTCGAGGTTTTTGATTCGAGCTTGAGTGTCTATTTCCTCGCCTTCATTTTCACTGCGTTCATGGTCATCGCCACGTGCCTGACGCTCATGAGTACATAATTGGTTGTCGTTCTTTGCGTCCGGTGTAGGAGAAAATTCAATGTGCTCGGTGGTCATACCCTTGTTCGAATTTTCCATGGTCGATTTTTTGTGATCTTGGAGTATTCGTCCTTCTTCCGGATAATATCGGAAGCGAGGCGGCGGGCAAGTAGTACGGCAGGCCCAATGTGCAAAAGGCCGAGCAATACTCATAGCACCTTCGGCTTACCGGATAGAAGTTATCGCTATGATCGACTATAAATTCTACGGATGCACTCACTGCTGCGGCCATCATGAAGCAATGCCGTTCAGTTTTCCTCTTTCGTGGGAGCAATGCCATACGGAGCAACGCCATTTGTTCATCCTTTCTCGCGGAGCAATGGCGTTCGCTTAGCTTTTCTCGCAAGCTAAGAAACTGTGTCGCTCTGTACAATGCACTCTAGGTTTGTATGTATTTGCACGTAGATTTCAAGGTGGATGGTGTGTCCTGTATGCCTCAGGCTGCAATGTAGCAGTGATTGTTTCTTGTCACATGTAATGGTGAATTCCAGGCACTTCGACAAACACATCTTGGGAGCAGGCCGGATCAAATAGTCAAGGCCGAAGATGCACCAGTCTAGTGAAACAACAGCCAAACATTCATATGCATTTCAGTGGCTGATACAATTTGCGGCGATTAAGGGAAATGAAGTAAACGAAAGAATGGATGGCATGCAGGTGGATGGAGTTGATAGGATTAATGAGGTTAACGGAATTGAGGGGATTATCAACGAGAACAACGAGGTTGATGATAGGATTGACGATGTCTCCCAAGTCCGGTTTAGCTGAGCGGAGCAGTTCCGAAAGTCCAGATTATCCCACCAGTGCATCACAGGTGCAGCAGGGTCACTTTTCGTCAAGCCACTCTTTACTTTTCCATTCATACTCACACACTCCTACTTTTCCAGATGCGAATCCAAATCCAAATCCAAATCCCACGATACTCGCGACGAAAAGCACACTCCCACCCGCGGTAACGAGAGTTCCCACACTCGTATTAAAAACGATCTGCACAACACCACCAGTCAATTACAGTCTCAGTCTCAGTCTCAGTCTCAGTCTCACTCTCACTCTTGTTTTGCTGCTGCTGCGGACTCCGACTCCAACTTGGACTTGGTATCCCCGACTACGACTACGAGTACGCAGATTAAAATATTACAACAATACGACAGAGCGTCTGTGATTTACCGATTGAGGATGATAACATTGAGGATGACGACCTCTGTCATGCTTCTCATGTGTCATTCGTCGAAGATGAAGGGTATCAAGAAAATGGAAGGATATCAAGGAGATCTAGGAGACGGCACTCATCCAAACAAAGAAGTACAACCAGGCAATGACGGCGATGACGGCGATAATAACGACTACGATGCCCTTGTTATAAAAACGCAAAATTCGTAAAACGTTCCTATCAATTCCGAAGAACACGTCCTCCTCATCAACGACACCAAACAGGTTGTATTCAACCACGCTAGGCGTATAGTCTCGGTCCAACACTTGGTCGAACAAAACCACAAGACTCTGGATAAGCGCCTGCGTCGGCATAGCGTTCAGCTGCGTCGCATCATCCACTTAGATGACCGCCTGCATGGCCTTGCACAAGAGATTGGAAATGTGCAAGTACAGCTTCCGCAAGCTTTGGTTTGGCATTGGCAGATTTCCTTCTACAATACGTAGTCAATTGGTCAGGGAGTAGGAATTTGCGTAATGACGCGATGATGTAAGAATGAAAATAATGAAGACTCTTTTTCATAAAGGACGATATATTCGAGCTTGTTAAGGTAGTCTTGAACTATCTTACGTATAGAGAGGGTAGGGCTTTCAATCTTTCGCATCGTCATATCTCATGCCGTGGAAGGGTTACTGTCGGATACTCCCTCTAGATGAACGCACAAGTAAATTGAGCAGGCTAGGCTTATTACTCCTCGTAGTCAGAGTCATCCTTTTCAACACGTTCTGCAGCTTTCTCCTCATCCCTAGAGTATTTCATTTCATCACTCGAACGGATCTCTTCTTCTGGTGTTGACTCCCTCTCCTCTATCTCGACCCCTAGAGGTAATGAATGTTCGCCACGTGATTCTCCCCTTTCTGTCTTCGTCTCCGCAGCGCAAAGGAACTCATATAGCTGTTGAGCACTAATTTTCAACTCGTCCTCTCGATCTGCAATGTCTTGTGTGAGTTCTTCGTAAGCGAAATCTTTTAAGCGGAGCTGTAGCCCGCAATTGTCGGCAAGGTTGCCTTGAGCGTCACGGAATTCCTAGCGATTATTAGAGATAGAAGATGAGCGAGGTTGAAAGAAATAGAGTATACTTCATCAGCAGGCTCCTTAACAACTCTTAATTTCTTTCCGGTATCTGTCCGAACGACACGGGTCCGCCAGACAGACAGGGTTGCCTTACGGCAACAATCCCCCCCATACGGAAGGTTTATCCCCACCACAGCTTGAACATTAGCATGTGAGCCTGAGAGATAGGTATGTGCCAAGCGATCCAAATTCTTTAGCTTCTGCGAATATGCGACTTCAAGTATGACGCCAGGATACCGTGCATCGTCGTGCTGGAATGAAGCGTCCGGATCATGCTTTGATTGCTTAAGAGAAATTGTTGCGGAACCTGCAGGGTAAATTTTCTGCGCAAAATCGGATGCCATCCCTGAGCCGCGCCGAATTTCTTCGAGCTGATCGTGAATAGAGAGCTTGATACTTTCTATAAGATATTCATGAATAGTAGATGGCATACGAACGACTAGTCGGCTGGTTTCCCTATTGTAGTCGTACCTAAGAAGGTTAGCTAGCACTTTTATAATTATTAGCCGCGCCTACCGGAGCTTATCCTGAATATAGCCTTCTAGTAGTTTGTCCTGATGAATCTCGGATTCTAACTGATCATATTCTGCCGGTTCAAGCTGAATTTCTTCCCATAAAGCTATATTAACATTTTTTCCAGCTTTAATATCGTTAAAGAGCGAAAGAATTTCTTGTATTTTAGGGGAGGTTTTCTGTTCAGGACGCGGAAGCGTTGAGAGCGCGTGTATAAGAGTTGGTGTCGGAGTAACTTGTTTGAATCTTATCGGTATATCTTGTAATGTAGCCATACCTGTTTGTTGTAGTATATCATAGAAGTGCGTACTATTTTACGATTATAAAAGGCGATGTTGTAAGTCTATGCCAAGATTTGGCACCTGTTCACGTGCACGCATGTGCACACGCGTGACAGGGATTATCGTGCTAAGATATTCACGAGCGTGCTCAAAAACCTACGCCCTACACAATAGGCGTTCCTCGAAATATAGCTTAGAATCTATAGCTAGAGTACTCTATTTTTGCCAAATATACAGTGTCCTGCCAAAACCTCTCGTTTATCATCGTCGCCAGCATTAGGGACACGCCGTTCCTCTTTAACCCAAACTGACGGAGACACCTCACTCCTCCTCGACCGACCAACTTCCCAACTTCTCGGAATCCCGGCTTCTCAACTTCCCAACTTCTTGGAATCCCGGCTTCTCAACTTCCCAACTTCTCGGAATCCCGGCTTCTCAACTTCCCAAATTCTCGGAATCCCGGCTTCTCAACTTCCCGACTTCCCGACAATACTCTCCATGTCTGCCTCGTCGTTTGACGCTGGTTATAGCGAGACTACTCCGCCTTCTTCTTCCTCTCCAGCATCTTCAGTCGCCTCCACTGTCGTCGATGACAAGGCCGCGACGGCTATCCTTGATGCTGTTCTCGGATATGCTCCTTCCCTCTCACAAGACGCTTTAGTACCAACAGTTTCTTCGATACAAGGACGGCTAAAAAGGGTTCTCGAAAGCTCAGAAATCTTCGAGGAAGTCGATGGAGTTTACGCATATACAGGCACACTTATTGTCTATCAGGCGGGCAAAAACCTCTACCATGGGCGCATGATATGTCGCTCATCCCTTACGGAAATTAGGATTGAAGATGCCACGAACATTACCTTGATCCCAACGGCTGCCTACAGGCCCCTCTGCCCACCAACCTTTACGCAAGCCTCTTCCCCCTCCAATTGCTTCGTCAAACGCCCCGGACTAATTTCCTATGACCGAGTTCTTAGCAGCGATAACCCCTACCAAATAGCGGAACAAGTTCTGCAAGAATGCCAAACCTGCGAGTTTCTTAAAAAGCATCCCCATCCCAACATTGCTGAATGTCTCGGTTGCGAAATCCAAGACAAAGTAATTACGGGAATTTGCTTTACCAGATATCCACAAACCCTTATGAGAAGGGTGAACCTAGGAAGCGATATGAAAAGAAGGTTCATATTTGATCCCCAGACTCTTAAGGCTCCGAAGCAAAGTCTTACAAGGGATTGAGAATGGTATACGTCATCTTCATCAGTTAAACCTTGTTCATAATGACCTCAACCCGTCAAATGTGATGCTGCTCAACGATGATACGCCGATTATTATTGACTTTGACTCCTGTCGTCCAATTGGACACTCTTTGAGGGAGTAGGACGGACCTATGAGTGGTATGATGAAGATGTTCAAATTTCACTTCCAAGTAATGACTTGGATGCATTGGGTGAGATGCGCGAATGGTTGAGCGAGAATGTCACAAAGCAATATCAATTCAAAGAGTAGAGGTCCGTAGATTGATGTATCCTAGAAATATCAATTGGTAACCTAACTCATCTTGCTAGGCTAGTATGCTCTATTCCTTGAAACGACGTGCGCAACCTCCTGGCCAACACCAATAGCTATCTCCTATTAGCACCAAGTCACAATCATACGCCGAATGAAAACTTACAAGTAGCACTGTTTACTTAGCTGGCTTAGCTGGCTTGGAGGAGCGGGCGGAGCTGGCCGGATATAATCCAAGGAGTTCTGGCAATATGTTTTGTGGCAGTCTGAGATCTTTTCTCTTCGTCCACTTGGTTTTTCAGTTTCGAAGAAGCAATGGTAGACAAGTGGTGGGGTCGGGTCTGTTGCCATCCTACTTTGAAGTTAAGCACACAACTAATAGGAAGCGCTACACAAGCTTTCGTACCTGAATTTTGATTCAGAGGAAACTGTGTATTTTGATCATGTGCTTGCGCCAAGAATTATCGTTATATATATATAGAAACTGAACTAGGTAAGAGCCCCCTAACAAGCTTGTGCGTTGAACGCGGCCAGCAACGGTTTGGTTAGCAAACCTTACACGTATATCACAGCGCCATTTAATTCCGATTGTCACACCCACTTCCATTGAGCTGGTGAGTAACGCTCGTACTAATAAGCATTTGCCACGACTCAAAACATGTCAAACGGTAGTAGGAACAGGCGTATGGGTCAAATTGCGATCTATAAGAATAGGGCAGCGTTACCGCGGGATGTTACAATAGTCGGCAAAAGTGGTCGCACCTTTTAGCAATCAATAGTTGGAATGAACAGCATAGTGCTGAGTGAGCCTGTGCTACCCGACGCGGGTGCTGCCGGGTATAGCCGACTTCAAGATAGCTGGGGCCTAGGCGGTATGACTTGCGACGATATTTTTGTAAGACTCAAGTCGATCATTCCGAGCTCATGCCGATGATTTTACTAGTATTACTATCGCATCTCATTTCGGGTGGTGTAAGAGGTAATTCTCGTGCTAACCTGAATCTCCAGATAAGTAAACTCCAAAAAGAACGAGAGAAGGGTGGAAGAGTGGAAGGGTGAAAGGATGGAAGGGTAGAAGAGTGGATACGCGGATGATGGCTACAACAAATACAGAATAATCTGGTTTAGGAGAAGGATTGGAGGCCGCAGCTGGATTTGACCTGTACATACAATACAATCTAAAGAGTTAAGAGGAGATAAATCAACGGATTGATTTGATCGATATTGGGACCTGTTACAATAATGACATTTCCAGAATGATACTAGGTGCCTTTTGACTTTTTCGTGGTTTAAATTGGACTCTGGACGGCGAAAATGAACTCCTGGCACATAGTGCTGCATACCACATCAACCGACTGAAGCACACGCTATTGCCCAGCTAAATACCTTTGTCAACGCCAGTCAACATGTTAAGACTAATACAGTCGAAGTTCAGCGATGGCTGAGTTGTCGGCTGTTAGTCAAGAATTCTACTATTCTATTTCGCCTGAGTTGCGTCGTCGCATTGAAGAATTTGACGCCCAAGGACAAAAACTTCTTTAGCAAGAACAAGATTTCGTGTCAACCTACATCAGCGATTACAACATACTTGCTGATAAAATCCAGAAAGCTAGCTATAGCTCTTATCTTTCTGATTTCCCCAGTAGCGAAGTGCGTTTATTCCTCGAAAAAAGAGGTACAATTACAGCTACTCTGCAGCGTTGCAAACCTAAAGGTGACAAACTACTAAAAACATACGCTGTTAATCAACTCCAGGTCTGGAACGAATTTAGTTTTACCGCCCTAAACTCTCGCACTTTCTTTGAAGGCCTGATCAACTTTCTAGCCGAGAAATTGTCGTGGGACGAGGTTGTACGTCGGATAAAGACCCAGCATAGTGATCGCTTGATTCACAGGAAACGCGGGTCGAATTCGACGGAAGATTACATTCCTGCAGACGTTTAAAACGCTCTCAAGGCTTTCAGGTCCGAAGCACTTCGGGAGCCGGACAAACAAGTAGGTGGTCCACGAGAGACCCATCAAAGGTAGGAAACCAGCAATCAGCCTGCCCAATCTATCGCTTCCAAATTGACTCTACAAAAAGCTTACCAGGCCAACACGCCTGTCCAAAGACGTCTTTCCCACGCAATAGAGGTTGGACGGCGACTATCTACGAAGGGAAAGGAGTAATTTGCCCTCCTACTTGCGCTCATTTTCTCGAAAATTTCCAACATCTCCAACACCGCCATCACCGCTGCCTAAATTTCCGAACCTGTTTCCTACTGCCGCTAGTGGTGCAGAGAGCGACGACCTGGACATTAATCCAGCCGGTTGTTCCGAACTATCCGCCTGTGAAGACTTACCTTCTTCCCCCCACCGTAGTACGATGATATGCAAAGCCCCGTTATCGAGGTCCACAGCACTTCAGACTTCAAACTCTCGAAAGGCGTATTGGTCAGTCCAACTCCAAAGAGGCCACCCAGAAATCGAGGTCTGCGCCTGCAAAAGTCGAGTGTGTGAAGCATATTTCTCCAAAATCGGTGTCTATAGCGAAAGATTTTACGGAAGAGAGCAATATTGTCGCTACTTATACAAACGCTGCAACTGACAACGGCACATTTGGCGCCAAAGAACGACCCATTACAGAGAAAGAATTGCCTGCGGAGAAACCAGCCGTGGTTCCCGAATGTCTCCAGCCACGAGAATAGTTGACAGGTAGTACCATTACCGATATTATGAACCTGTTCTGCACTGCCGTTCTACAATGCATATTTTCTGACAGCAATAGATTTATAGACTAACTCAAATATCTACCGTCCCTTCGAACGAAAATACAAGCGGGGTAAGGAGGTCTTCTCTCAACTTCTATCTCACACAATTAGGGCCATTGGACATACAAATTTGTGTCGTTAAGTATTGTAGCTCTAGTCCAAAACCGGAATAGAAGACGCTCGGCCATGCTTTCCTACGCTACTTGATCGAATTTCATCCGCTTCAAAACGGAGTTACTTCGCCGGTCGTCAAGGCGAAAGCACCGACGCAGACGGATAGATTCAATTGCGGGATCTTTGCAATTTTGGCTATACTCCATGCCGTCTTTGACGTAACACTAAAGCGTATTAACCCGGGACGTTGGCGCCGTGTTTTTGCGGCTATACTATCAGATAAGTTGTCAGAGCTTCCTATTAATAAGGAACTAGATAGCTAGCTACGAACGCCTACAGCGGAGCAAGATCTAGATCACATACCCCAAATACCAGATCCTGCACAGGAGCGAGCAACGTGTTACTACCAATTACTCTAGACCATATCCGACCCTAGCATCATATTTTTGGTCGAATCGGCCGCAATATCGAAGTATCGGAAAAAAATAATGCCCCAAATGGAGAAGGCGAGACGAATCAGCGATCAGCTAAACAAGGGGTGCGCTGTTACTGCTAAGTGGAATCGTTTGCTCTAGGAGCGAGCGGAAGAACGGAGATCCGATAGTTCTGCTGCACAGCTAGAGCAATGGAAGAGGCGGCATATAGAGGAACAGCTCGCGAGTCATAAAGCAGCACTATTAGGGTTAACTTCGGGTAAATAGGACAACGTTGATTATATTGCATGAGCCTTTCTACGGAATGTTACTCTCTAGATATTAGCCGTTTCTAAGATGTGTCGTTCTTCCTTACATAATACCTAATCGTCAAGTCTCTTTCTCTTTCACTTTCTATGTAAATTCATTTGACCTAGTTTTCGTCTTATCAAGAATGTCTAGGCAAGACACCAATATAATTCAAACTGCCGCACTACAACGCCCGTGCAATCCACTGATTCCTTAGGTATCGAATTCGCTTAAATACTTCCATTTTCCGGCGCGATTCCTGATAGCAGCGTGGTAGTAAATTCCAAACCTAAATCCCGCTTGGGTAACGCCAAGGACTCAAATAATCTTGGCTAAAGGCGCAAAAACGTTGAAGACGATATTACTACGGAGGGAAGAAGATAATTCAGAGAACGTAGATAACGCTATTGTTAATGTCGATGGATATAAAGAGATCAAATAGTACGCCCTACTCCGCGATCCATATCTAGACGCAATCTACCGCCACAAGGTAGAACACTTAGTATTCTACGCGTAAATTGTATAGCTTGTCTACCTTCATTCTGCAGCTAACTATAACTCTAGATCTATACATGCCAGAATCAACTGGCAATACTATTAGAGATTTGCATGAATTCAGGGATCCAGAAAATTAGGTCGCCAAGAGAGAGAGCTTAATACCTTTATTTAAACATGAGGAATATAATAGCTGCTAGTACCAAGTCTTCTAGCATGAACAGCTGCGTATTTAGTATGTCTATGGATTACTCCTTAGCAGGGCATTAGTCCGTTGCGTCACCTTGATGTTCTGGGAGTGCCAGATAGCCTATAGCAAACTTCTAGTAATTGGGACGATCGAGCTGCTGCGGGAATAGGCAAGATCTTTTGAAATAGAAAGCGAGTCGACTATTCTCATTTGAGATCGTTCAGCCGCAGAGCCTTCCTCGCGATATAAGGGATCGTATTTCCGACCGCCCTATATAGTGTATAGTAAAGGATACGTGAGATCAACTACTATTAGCGCCTCGATGCGATGAACGTGCACAATAGTAGGGAACAAGAACGATAGGATTGACGCTAGCAAAATACTAAAGTTCGTCAGGATAGTCGACTTGATATACTTAGCGATAAGTACATATACTAACCAAAAGCAGGAGTCTTATGCCGAAGACGATGATACGCACTTACAGCGTGAGTATTTAAGCTGTTGTCCTCTGATACAAGTCGCTATCAGGAGCAAATAACGCTATCACAACAAGATGAGCGGTCCGGGGCTCAACCATGAGAATAATAAAGGATCGAATCGATATGGTCTTATTCCCAATTCTTTACTTACAGAGATCCCAACCTTTGCGATCTCCGTCTCGCTAAACTCTGCTGTCGATAACTCATCTGGAGGTACCCGCCTTAGTTTGCCGATCGTGGTCAGGACCAGTGGAACCAAAAGCGTGGAAAGCTTACGGTGGGTCTGCTGCATTTATCAATTGTGACTTTGCTGTGCACCATAAGCTCCCGTTACTACCAATCTTTGGATTAAAATCTCTATATCTAGCCGCTGGGTCTTGCACGAAGAAGCATCTCATCTCCATTACATCATTCGAGACGACGGCTGGTGGTCATGTAGAGCAATTGTTTTGTTATATTACTTAATCTCGAGCATCACAAAACGATTTTGGCTACTCCCTAGTTGGAATGGCTTTGATTGAATATCGTGTCCGCGATTTCAACGTTAATTCAGTTTCGATACTGTTATACGCTGTTATACGAAGAATAACTCTACTACCAGATTAAGTGTCCATCTCCTGCGGACCAGTTCAACAATCAGTTGATATGTCAATGAAATAGTATCTAAAAGCGCATTCTGGTCACGCTCTCTAATACCGGTAATGATTTGGACGAGTTCGTCCATCGCCCGATTAGAGACACCCTTTTGTTGCAGTAGTTCACAGTATGACAGAAGCACATAAAAAACGCGGATAAACTCTGAAGATCCAGATTCTCACGAGATAACTTTGTCAGAGGGGGCGTTTTTCCCCCTACCACAATCAGCTCACCATTCGACTCCCTCGGCTCTGCAGAATGTTCTCTGTTAAATACAGCATACGCCCGCCCAGAGAATCCCTGGATAACATCATCGTACTTTTCTACCAGATTGGTGCCTCGTTCTGACTGCTTCGCCTTCAATTTCCTTCGGGTACATCAATTTGCTTCGGTGCAATCTGAAAAAACCGATTCAATGCTAAGGTTGTCCGCGATTTTGTTGCCCGCTTTTTCTTTTGTGGTTTTCAAAGCCGCCTGGGTGGTGCTGGTGGCTCTGATGGCGCTAATCCTAACTGTCATGACGTTGGCATTGCTGACCCACATTGTAGTGATTGAGGTAGATTGGAGCGGCGGCCTAGTTGTGGACGGCTATGGACGCGGCTGTGACTTTCTCCTTCTCCAACGACAATAAAGTGGAAGTGATGCCGGTGCACTGATTGTGAGGAATTACGCCTTCAATTTATCGATTCTAATAGCAATAAGCATAAAGTTTGCAATGATGCCAAGCGACGCGAGTTGAAACACCACAAGGCAGGAATCAAATGTCGGATGCACAACGTCGTTGTTCTATTCAGGCGGAAGGTCTAGGAGTTTCGGCCTTTTCCTTAGAAGGTTGAGACTGTATATATTCGGCCAGCCACAGCTCAGCAGCACCCTCAGCTTTGGATGCAATTTCGCAAAGACTTCCGCGTGTATCGATCTCAAGTAAAACGTTGGCTTGGATTCCTTTTTGCAAATCACCCAGGCTATGCCGACGTTATCAACAAGCATCAGTATTTATCTCAACTCCCCTAAAGATGTAGTCAAGTGCTTAGGATAAGGGTCTGCGCTGTTGCAAAGAAGATGAACACTCTTCTTGGTGAGTAAGCTTGGTCTGCCCAAGAAGTTTGTCACCTCCTACACAGCCAAGAACTAGTACACCATTCGGGAATTTTTGCTAGCGTTGACTAGCCTAAGGATCACTAGTATAGATAAGGGTTCTACCGCTACGCCACAAAAGGTTCTCGGCTATATCCCACCCCAGAATATCAATAATGAGATCGAGGACAGCGAGGTTGTTCGAAAGGGGCAACATAGCCTCTAGAAGTATAAGGCTTATAATCAGACAGTCTTTACACACCTGAGCTACCTCAATATACTCCTACACTTTTGATTCCAAGACTATATCTGGAGTAAAACGTCCGCGCGCCCAATCTTGGATGTTGAACTATAGTTCTCGAATACCCAATATCAGCCATGTTGAGCTCACTTAATAACTCCTGCAAAGTCAAGGAAATCTATTCTATAAGATATCTGACCTTTTGGACCACCTACTACCAGATTCGACTTGTATAAAGAAGCGTGTCGATGGTGCTAAGAGCATTATAACTATCTGCACGACTATCTTACATTCCTGCCCGATATAGAAGCCGATGATAACAAGTCCTAGAAGGGAGATCCTGATATCCTAGACGTTCAAAATTATAGGAGGAACTGGCTTGAGCATATCCTGACCATGGTGTCTCCATAATAGAAGACACAGAGGATCTAGGCAACTAGTGAAATCAAGACATCCCAAATCCAGTAATCTAGATTTGAGCTCACTAAGAGCCAAGACGGCAATTACAGCCGTCATTTCCGATTGCATGGCTCAAGGGTACATGCGAAACAGTTCATGTTGATCAGATTGTTAGATTCAAAGTTGGACACCCAATGCCAGCATACCCCAGCCTCTTTTCGTTCTGCGGCCAACTGGTGTTTCGCTCATGCAATTGACGGTCGAACTCCTCATGCCCTCTTCCGGCTATTACCCGGCCCAGATCGCAGTGTTTTGTTGAGTGGCGCTGCTCTTCCCGCTCTACTCAGAAACTCTGAGGCAGGTATTGACTTTTTATTTGGGATAGGGGCGGCTTGTTGCAGCGCAGGAAAAGGATGGAAAGAGAAGTAAGGCGGTTGAGCAGTTTCAGTGCTGCATCTAGATGGAAGAGGATGTTCTTTCTGAGAGAAGGGGTTGCAGCAATATCTTCTAGAGGGTATTATGTAAATGGCCTTGGATTGTTTTGGCTTTGTTTTCTTATGTACCTCCTGCTAGAAACCGACACCGATGGTCCTGAAATAGTCAGTGATCTGCAATCTGTGGGTAAGTAGCCCTTACAATACATAAGCTAATGCCACGGCTTTGACCCCGAATTTGAAAATCTCATTCCCTGTTATTGGATGGTTGGCTCCAACAACGGCTTGGGGGTTCGATTCGGTCGTCTGGGTGACGAAGGGTTGTCCTGATGTGAGTTATGTGATTCTATCTGATTTGGCTAGATTTGGCCTCACTTGCTGTGACGGTGAGGCTACCATTGGATACTGCCATACAGAGAGTTTTGTCTGGATAAGTCTCCGCATCTGCTATGGCCTATAGCTAGTTGTAGCGGGTGCTGTGTTGTTGACTATGCTCAAGCACCGAATAGTGTTCGTCCGTGATCTTTAGATCCCTCATGGGATCTGTCTTGACAAATCGCAATGAATGTTGTATTCTGTCCATATTGAACCCCGATCCCCAACGGCGGCGGACTCAAGATTGGGCGAGCGGTTGGTGGAGAATCTGCCCATTTTAGTCGTTCTAACGATTCAATTCAGCTGCATCCTCTCCTTCTTCTTCGGCTTCTGACACAGAAGCGATATCGTCTGGGTGGTCATAACAGCCACGACAAGTTCATCATCATAGGCCCCGTCTAGTTCTATTCCCTCTGGCCTAGTCAGTGCAAATTCCTCCTCACCTTCCTCTTCTTCCCAACCCAACCTGACCAAGACCATCACCCCAGAACAATCCATTATCCTCATCGTCAAATCCCTCAAGATTATTCGCTTCAGCCTGACACTTCTCCATACCATCTTCTTCGTAATCGCTCCTCTTTCCCAATTCCCCTCAATGCAATGATCTCAGGGGTGTGGTTGATGAACAAGTTTTGCCCAGGGATTGGATGCCTTAGTGACGACCTGACTAATTTATACAGGTCGGAATCATCAATGTATGATGATTAAATGTAGTTGTCTGCTGAACCAGGTCCAATTAGGATCTTACCTCTATGACTCTCAAACATATCGGCCCTCCGCATAGCCAAGGCGGCTCAATTAACATCTTTGCCCTTTGGTTTGCATTCGACCTGTTTGACAGAGAATGTCGGCTTGTAAATCTCATGGTCGGCTTCGACGTCGATGAATGAGATACGCGGTACGACTAACGCCCAAAGAAATGATGGTGCGATGTATTCATTCGACGGAGGGTTACGCCATCGTTTCGCGGACTCCGGTGGACCTGGATATGCGAACCACAGAAGGTCGTGGGGTATGGTCTTTTCCGCCATCCTTCCAAAATACTGTGCGGTACTTCTTCTGCGTATAAAGCGTGATCATTTCCCTCCAATACTGGCTTGACATGTGCTCCTACGCAAAGTTCGACTTAAAATTGGAAGAGTAGTGTCCGTGGGGTTTAGGAGTTCCACATTCACATCCCCCCTTCTGTGCACACTCAAATAAGGCTCCACGTGAAAAACAGTGAGCAATTCGGGTTCAAAGCAGGCGCTCCAGCAGGTTGTGCCACTGAAATGACCTCAAGGTTGAAGTGGCTGACTTGAAGCACCACCCCTGCTTACCAACATTTCGGAGATAGCATTGAATCGGGTTTCCGTTGTGCGTCGCAGCGAAACTGCACAGCGTTTAGGAAAGCTTGATTCGCTTGGCCCGGCCTAGTGCAGTGTAATAGTAACAGATAAGTTCTCAAATATATTAGCCGTGCGACCAGATTCAATCTCCAACTCTCCCGGATCATCCTGGACGATACACAGCGAGTCAATCCATAAAACTGCGGATGATTCAACACATTCCTGGAAGTCGGCCCTGATGGCGAGCAAGGTTGGTCTCCACAGTCTTCAACGGCTTACTATTCTGCCAACAATGACTGAGTATTGCATATGCTTGACTCTCTCCTCTAGTCTCGTACAGACAGGCTTCCCTGTGGCCCACTTGAATTACTCTTCGCGGGAGTGGTAGAGACTGTGGCTTAAGGCAATAGGGGTGGAGTTGGGAGCAGTTCTGAATCATTTGGGACCGATTGACTCGGAAATCTGGAAATTGTTGAGCTTAAGTGGCCTACGCGAAGATTTCTGCCTGTTGACGTCTTAGACGACGCGAATGATGAAGCGCATACTGGAAAACGAAATTTCGGAACCTACCATTACTAGCGACGTTCTTATTTTCATATCCGAATATCAGCTTACGGGGTTTACTACCTGAGCCATAGTAGAGACGGCATCCGGGAAATAGCTGCGCGTCAGTTGCCAGGATATTTTCAACGTTCATGATAGATTCAGGACTGCCGATCTCGGCCTTGCGTCTGTCGAAAATCCGAATGACCTCTGTTGCAACAGCAACGGGATACTGGCGCTGGTTGCGCCAAGAATTATAGTCCAGCAGGAAACAAAGCCTACACGATGAGATGCTATCAGGCTGGCGGCTACCATTACCCCCCATCAACCTCTGCTTCGTCAGTTTCATTTTGTCGTCGTACCCACAGCCAATGGCGAAATGGTTCCTGATGTTATGATCAGGTACGACTTTGCACCACGTGTGCTAGAAAACTAAGCCCTCCCAAGCAATGTCTCTCTACATGAGACTGATATCT
Organism: Tothia fuscella; assembly: GCA_010583015.1. Taxonomy (NCBI): domain Eukaryota; kingdom Fungi; phylum Ascomycota; class Dothideomycetes; order Venturiales; family Cylindrosympodiaceae; genus Tothia; species Tothia fuscella. The sequence goes on from MU007117.1 coordinate 44,366, forward strand.
CTATCCGTCAGGGTTTCTGGGAAGAAATTGTAACGCTCAGCAGCTGTCTGGGAAATACAGCTTCCATCTTGTTCGCAAAAAACGCCGTCATCAGCTCGAGCCGACGTTCCGCGGGACGGTCAATACACATGTTGAACTGCTCCACCTGCTATTAAACAACAGTTGGAAGATTTCGAACGATGTGATGCAGTACATACCTTCATAGCGGAGGTGGGGATATTTCTGCCTCCGTATGCCATATCCTCTCCCACTGATTCCTCCCTAGTTTCACTCCCGGACGTTGGCGGCGTTGGCGCTGGGGAAGGCTGGTAGCCAATTTGCCTGACTCCATCCCTGGGGACACAGTTGGAGATTCAACAAATCACCAGGGCGTTTTCAAGCTTCGCGACCGAGCGCTTTGAGCAACTTGTTCGGTCGAAAATAGGATAAATACGATATCTGATGGTCAGTGTAATGATCGGTTGGGCATGCAAACGTTGTAAGTAGAAAGGTCAGCAAAATAGGAGGGGATTACTATTTCTACGCGCCCAACCAGTGCGGGGTACAGTACGTTCAGCTGGTATGGCATTTCAGTACACCTTCAACCTTGATTCATGGCGATGCCGGGACACGTTTGATCTCAAGGACAGCCGATCAAAGGAATATCCAAGCACCGAAAGTGTTGACAACGGTCTGAATAAGGTCGAATTAAGTATCCAACTATACGTTAGCATTGTTTTCCTTCGGTTCAAGACCGCAAAGTCGAGGTGGTGACCATGAATGACACAAGTACGTGGACGGCGGAGGAGATCAGACAACTCCAAAGAAATCAAAAGAGACATGAAGCCGCAGCTCTCGTATTGACAGGGACGCCCTCAGCGTCTTTAAAAGTTGAGTCACAGATTGAGTGGAGGAAAGAAGTGTTGCACATCAATCATGAACTTGCATCTTACTATCGACCCTTACCAAATAGTCGAAATGGCGTTTCTCATCAATCGGGAGGTTGCACACTATGCCAGTTGCCTCAGTTTCTCAGACGCTAATAACGGGATTTTGGGGGTTACGTCATTCTACACACGGTTCGTAGTTTATTACGCCACGTTGACTTTGTCAAACATAGAACTCACGATATAATAATAAAGATCTTTTAAGGCACGGTTAAACAACTTTATAAAGTAAGAGAGCCGAGCTTGCGAGGGAAGTGAGTACTAGGCTCCCCCCGTAGCTTGCGGGGGGAGGGATGTACGATATCCGAACGCGTGAGGCACCTTATCTTTGAAAAAGATACTTAAGTTTTGAATTGCCCCGCAGGGTCATTGTAAGAGAGAACTCGAACGTGGCGCGAAATAAGGTGAGAACCGTGTGAAGGGCGATACTTGATTGAGTTAGAATGACAGGGGGAGTGCTCCTTTTGTAGTGCTCCGTAGTCGCCGCCCGTCAAAGTCGTTGAGCGTCCCGAATTCGGCTAGTTCCATGACGATACAGTCGCGCGTATCGTACTTCCTATGTGCAGATGATTTGCACAAGATGCTCGAGAGACAGCGCCAGCTCGTGACTGTGGAAATGTGTGAAACCTGGGTGTGCGATTTTTCCTTGGCCTTTGAAAATCGACATTCGAAAATACTAAAACAAAATGCAAAAAGCGAAGCGGCAGCTCAACCACGGTGAAGAGCATGTTGATGAGAACACCTATGCGCCAATATATCGGCAATATCTATTCGCACGCATCTTTCCTAACAGAATTCAAGGACAGTGTATGTCCCCCTTCCTTTCCGCAACTTCACTTTGCATACAGTAAACCGTCGCCCCTGCCTGCTAAGCATGAGAAGTAAATGGCGGTATCGCTTGAAACGCTGCCACCCGGGATGAATGGAAGCTTGCTTTCTTAAAAGATATAAAGAGTCTTTACCGGGATCTCATCGGCTCTTGAGGACGAGACATGCAAAGGCCGATTTGCGGTCTACTAGCATGTATTTGGGCAGGAATTTGTTTGGCTCAAAATCTGGGTTCACAAGAACCCAATCACGAATTATTTACACGGAGAAGAAATCAAAACAAGCGAATCAAAGATCCAAAAAGCAGCGCCCCACGTACTCGACCCTTTTCTGTTTGCGAATGGGTGCGCCAAAATTGATACACCTTAAAAAATAAATCCTTCTTGAGAGCTACAGTCCTGCTCTTGTACGATACCCGCCAGACCATCGAAACCTATACTTCCCATAAGCAAGCTTCTCGCTTCCCTATCAATTTCTCGGACCAACTCCCTGATCTCTGGCTGGTTTGGCAGTGACATCAACGCCAGCATGAGCAGCCGCCGGATTTTACGAGGGCTGATGCCCTCACAAGTGCTAGATATTCTGGCTAAGTTTTTCGCAACTTGGTGGTTCGAGATGATTTTCGAGAATTCTGGAACAACCATGTCAATAGGCTCTGGGCATTTGATGGCGAAGCTTTCCGCAAGGTCTGAGGCACCCTCTCAATAGAGTATATATAGCGCCAGCGCCGCAGAGCAGGACTTCCTGGACGATATCGATTCGGTCTACAAATGCTGCATCGAGACGTCTTGGGAAATTGCCTCGACGGTTAGAAAGTGGTAGAATACATGCTGCAGGACGTAGACTTACATGTACAGAGAAGGACCACGTTTGAGCATGGCTTGAGTCGATCAAGCCCAACCAAGAGTTGGTTGGTCAACCTTAGACCGTCCAGTGCTTCTCCTTTGTCCATCCCCCCCTCGCGGGAGCTTGCAACAGACTCAACCTCGTCGATTAAGACACATACCAGTGTGTCCTTATCTGCTTTCCGCTCGATGTCGTCAAGGATTGCACTCATTATCTTTGCACTCTCGCCTAGCCATTTACTGAATGTGTTGGCCGCATTGACTTCGATCAGAAGGGATTTTTGGAACGTAGAGAGCAACCGTATTGCCATATGCTGTGCGAGTGACCGGCTACCTACGTGAGCTAAATTGCAATAAAAGCGGGGGAGTTGTTAATAATACTTACGCTAAAGTAGTTTTTCTAGTCCCTGGTGGCCCATGCAACAACACTGCTCCATACTAGTTATGGATCTTTAGATTGAGAGCCTCCGCTCTGGTCAGCTTGACTACTCAAAGTTAATCCTTTACAAGTACGTAGCAGACAGAGAGTTGAGGTTTACCTATTCTAATCAGTTTCTCCAACAGAGACAGGTGCATGCCCGTCTGGAACACTAAACTATCGAAGATTCCATCAAACTTGGAGTTCGGTAGGACCGTTGTTGTAATCGGGATAGGCTCTTCAAGCTCGGCGGTACTATGCGGGAGTGAATCGACCTCGGCGTCTCTATAGCTCTCGAAGAGGTAGACTTCAATGTAATTACTCGAGCGAAAGCAATTTCTTATCGTGATAGAGTGTATTAGCTCAGATTTTGGTACAGTCCGATCTAGTTTTGTAAGTATTGGAATCCCGCGCGTGATTAGCTCAACTCACCTTTGACCGGTGTTGTACGGTAGGGAAGCGTGAAATTATCAGAGTACACCGAAGCCTAGGTTTCTATAGCCTCTTCAACCTGAGAGGATTAATGTGAGTAGGTAAAGCTTTTTTATTGTCTGGCGAAAAACCTCACCTCTTTATGCATGGAGGGGTCAACGCTGTTGCGAAGTTCGACTTCAACTACTAGTCCTTCCATAATTGCGTTATACAAGAACGCGAAGTTGTCAGGGGATAAACGGTATTTGTTGCTGCGGAATTTTGTTGTACGAAGTGTCTTAATCCAAATCGAACGCGGTTCCATCTAAACTTCCAATTTCGGCAAGCGCGACAGCGCTAAGACAAACCCTGAAATTCGAAGCAACAACAGCTACAGTGAGTTGAATGATACGGTCAAAGGGACTTTATCGTTTGTGATCTCCTCGGCAAGGTGTCTTCTTTATTATAGTCTTATTGGGTTGCCGGAGAAGTTTGGGATTGTGGACTGTTGCAATTCCTGTGGTATATCGAGACACGACAAGTGCACGTTTCATTCCTTCGTATCGAGACGTTCGAGCCTGCTGGAGGTCATCAGTACTTCTATGCGATTTGCGGGGGCTCAAAGTGAATGAGCTATTCCAAATTCCTGTCTATAGGAAGATTCGCGCTTTTGGGACAGAGTCGCAAAGTAGCGGATAGGTCGTGTAAGCATCATGAATAGATGGGCATCACCAAAAGATATCAACAAGTGCTTTTTGGGAAAGAAAACAGTGCCAGTAAACCTTGAATTGCGACGTTAGTACGGAATAGAACAGACAAAAATAGGAACGATGTTGGGAATAAAGACTACCAAGCTACTCTATTTCGACGACATATACAACACCTGAACCCCAGAAGGGTATTCGTTAATTCTAAGACCGACACACATCAATTTTGCGTGAGACTTGTGGTGAAGAAAGGAGTTTGGTAAGCGGTTTCAGGCTAGAGCAAACACGGATCCGTGATTATTTGTGCCTTCGATTACACTGGATACTGCGGCCGTGCAAGACGGTCTAGCACCAGATCCGCCCGCCTTTCGTCAAACCATAGCGACATTGTTGGACTCCTGGAGCAACCGCAGCAATTATGGGCAACGCGGATTACAGTATTGTATAGTCTGCTACTGATTCGAGTCCACCATAGCTACGCTCGAGCTAATCAATACGGAATAGCATCTCGCGGAAGCCAAAGTGTCGCCAACAGTTTTGACCCTAAGTTGACAAGGTGGACCATATTTTGAGAATCGCCGACATCCTTGGGATTGGTTGTATGGACTACGGTGCTATAGTCGCGGCTTTGATTCCAAATGCGAATACTTTTCATATGTACCCGGCATTTGCTGTTGGGCAACCAGCAAGGGAAAGCTGTTTCTCCTTACCAAACCCCTAAGTCTTTACACTGTGCGAGGATCAGCACCTCCTCTCACCCCAATCGGATCAGGAAATGATGGATTCAAGCTTCGAATTGGGGGGCTGTTGCAAGACCTACATGTAGGCACATAGTCGCAATACTACGTGGTCTTGAGTCGCGCCCTGTGGGTAATCGAAAGGACTTCTGTCGCATATTGTCTGTATATCGTATGCCCAGAACCTTTTAGCATCTCCGTATCCTTCGCCAATCCCCTTCCCCAATTATCTTTTCCTCATTCTCGCCACAATCCCCTCCATAGTTCCCTTCGCCAAATCTCCTTCCCGACCCTCTTCCATGATCCCCTTCCATAAATCTTGTCCCCAAATTCCTTCCGCAATCATCCAAACGATAAAAGAACTGTGTTGCACAATCCCGCCTCGATTCAAAGTACTTTCTCTTTGAGCTGGTTCAAGAATATTGGTATTAATAGGTCAAATATTGATACTTTACAGCTTTGTTTCTCTAAGACTAAGCTTTTGCTGTCTGTTTGAGTGCATAAAGAGCTCCGAAAGGACACTAAGAAAGGCGGAGTCGGAGTCGTTGGATAGGATTAAGGCAGTTAATCTCTGGCTTACAGGTTTAGGTGTACGTTTCATTTCTTGGAGGTACGAAGAAAGAATGCAAAGAGAATTGTGTTGGAAACTTGGATTAGACAAAAACACAGAACGTAGTTACGGAGGGCCGATCAGCTGGAGTTGAGAAAATTGCTACCTTCAACTACCAAAACAGAAATAGCAAACGAGAAAAAGTTTGACGCTAGGAAAGGTAAGAGTACGGTATGCAAAAAACAGAATCATTGTAAGTATGGAGGAGTCGGAATCAAGTACGGACACGGGCATCTCAACTGCTACAGTATCCCCATTTTATGCTTCGTAAGTCCGAGTATGGCGTTGAATTTCAAACGAGCCGCGCGTTGCAGTCCGGGTCAGGGGTTTTCCGGAATAGCAAAACGCCATAACTTTTCGAAATGCGAGCTGCTTGCCTGTTTGTAGAAGTTACATGGAATAGAGTTAATTCTGTAAAAAATTCCCTGTACTTCGTAGAGTGGCAAGTCATAAAATCAGGTGTCCTCACTTATCAATTGTAGTGGTCGAATTGCCAGAAATTGTCAACGAATCAGGAAGAGAGACTGGACTCCACTGCGTTTTATTTAGGGGATAGTAAGGCAATTCATGACCTCCCCGAAATCGAAATAAGCACTTGCATTTGAAAGAAGCAGCTCCAACGATATGAAATCCTTTGTCGAACATAGAATTGAGGGAGTTGAGGCTAGCCATCTAGGTATTTTGGATTTATAGAAGTCCACTTTAGATCCAGCCACATCCAGCCACGGCCAAGGCCCTGGAATTGTTTGAACGACAACAACGCAAGCAGATACAGACTTGGTGTAAGAGCTCATACATCACTACTGGCCAGCCTAAGGACCAACCTAAGTTTAGCAAGTTCATGGCTTGTTTGATAATCAAGGGCGTCGCTTTCAAAGAAGGATAGGAAATCAACTTCAAAGCCAAATTTTCGATCATCAGATTTAGGGATGTTCTAACTAATCTCAAAGTTAGCATCTCGTTTGGAAACATATCTGGAGTTCTGGCAATCGATACATTCAATGGCTGGAAAGGCTTAATTCGCTCAGCTGCAATACATATCTGCTGTCTTGTGCGATTTCCGAAAACAAGTAAGGGATGTGCGAGCCAAACCTGAGCTAGACCCAGCTTATTCAACTCCGTCGCCACAAAATTTATTATTCAGATATCCAAAACTTCTCACCTCAATGGCCAAAACGTCCGACGACTTCAACTTCGAGACCACCGACATAAGCGCCGCCATCGAAGATGTTGAGGTCCACCGCTAGCCTTCCCAAGCCCAAGAAAAACCTCGTTGGTGCACCAGAAGAAAACGTTGAGCCGTCCTAAAATGTCCGACGACTTCGTCTTCAAGACCGCCGATATGAACACCGCCGACCATGTCGAAGTCCCACTGCTAGCCATCCCAAGCCTGAGCAGAACCTCGTTAGTGCACCAGAAGATAACGCTGAGTTGTCCCAAAATGTCCGACGACTTCAACTTCAGGACCGCCGACATGAGCACCGCCATCATCGATGTCGAGGTCTCGTCATCTGTCCCACCGAGTACCGCTAGCTGTCCCAAACCTGAGCAGGACTTTGTTGTTGCACCAGAAGGTAATGCCGAGCCGTCCTAAACCTGAGAAGGACTTTATCGGTGCATTAGAAGATGATGCCGAACCGTCCCAAACCTGAGCACTGAGTAGAACTTCGTTGGTGCACTTGAAGATAATGCCGAACCGTCCCACACTTGAGCAGAAGCTGCATGACTTTGTTGGTGTACCAGAGGATGGTGCCAGAACGTCCTAAACCTGAGCAGAACGTCATTGGGTTACCAGAAGATAATACCGAACCGTCCCAAACTGAGTAGGACTTCTTTGGTGCACCAGAAGATGATACTCAGCTGTCCCAAACCTGAGCATGATTTCGTTGGTGCCCTCACTTCAAATCTCTCACTTCCACAACTCAGATCACTTGCGCACGCCAAAATTCATCGTACCGAGTCCACCGAAATTGCATACGTCTGGTTTGTCTATAAGGAGACTTCGAGAGAAGACAACACTATTCGAAACCCGTGGCAGCGTTCTGGGCCATGCGATCTCATGTGCCTAGACATGAGGCTGATAAATCCAGGAGCATGTGTCTGGAATTCCCCTAATCCGGTTTCGATGTCCTATCTCTTGTATTCGATGCTAGAGAGAAGCAAAAGGAACCATGCAGTGGCATTCCGATTGTACACGCAAGCAGGAAGCTCGCCCGGGTGTAGACGCGTGCGTGGCGGAGGAGGGCGACGCCTTCGTTGTCGGGCGAAGGGACTGTGGGACCATTCTCGAGAGCCGAGTCCTTGGCTACGTTAACGCGCTTGGGGAAGTATTTGCCGTTGTAAAGATACTCGAAGTCAACGCTTGGCGTTCCTCACCAGCATGTTACCCTTCATACACCCTGCCATATGGTTTCTCTGAGTAAGGTACTGTTTATGTAAGACTCCGCAACAAGGTTCCGGCACGGTACCAAGTTCGACGCGTAGAGGCCTCGGAACAAATCTGCACAAACAGAAATCCTCATGGTCGGTTTGAAACCAGAATCCCCAATCTTCTACTCTGGAGTCAATTCTGTTGGCTGTCCTAACAGCAATCATTTCTCTGGGCGGTATCGCTTTTGATTGAGGTGCGAGCATTCGCTTGGCTTATCTCCTTCTTTGAACATCACGATGTCCACAGCAATACTCCCGTGGTGAATGCGATAGTGGAGGGTTGTCCCTGGCGTTTCTTTCATGCCATATCATCATGATCTCTACGGCAACACTCCCTCGATGAATGCGACAGTGGAGGGTTGTCCCTGGGTCCCTGGCATATCTTTCATGCACTATGATCTGGCTATTGGAGAAATGCCTCATTGGGACAGAGCCAGCCTTTGTCTTGATGTGACGTGGTATTACTCGTTAAGGAAATCATCTCGGCGAGGTGTTTTCCGCCGCGGACTCCGGAGAAAGTGACATGCGCTGTACACCTGGATATGGGCTGATCTAGTATAAGAAGGCTTTCGGTAAGCTCCCTTAGCACAATGGAGACGACCATGTGCGCTGATACCGGTATTCAGATTGATACGTAACAAATCTGACCAACTTCTGTCCAACGTGACAGTGGCAGGTAACAGTGAGCATGACAATGGCAACAACGAAGCTTCCCCTCAGCACTCTACGGACTGAAAACACTACTCCCGGCTTTTATATGTTACCCCGCCAGGGCTGCAATCGCTATAAGAATTGGCACACCATAATTCAAGCCGCCGAGTATTCGCCTGTTGTACTTCATCGCCAGCACGAGCATCCTTCTTCCACTCCAACTCAAGCAGTATGATCGTGTCTCTTCTTCAGCAGTGAGGGGTTGGCCGGGCGTGGAGGGGTCAGGTCGGATGGGGGCGTGTATGAATCGCGCGTGTGAGAAGCCCTTGCAAGCGAGTATCATGAGTTGGAGCATGATGCGGAGGGATTCGATTGGAGTATCTTGTAAGGGGAAGTTTGATGTGAGCTCAGCTCCCTGAAAATAAAGATGACCACAAGACTTACAGCACAGCAGATGTGGATTGATTTTCGAGGGGGGTATGGAATAATCACAGGCCGGGTCGGGTGAAACTGAGAGGAAGATGGTGGGCTGGCAGGATGAATAAGCCCGACGTGAGCCGGAGTGGCCGAGATTTTATGTACAGACCTACCGGAATTCGCTGCAAGTGTTGCCTCTCTCAAACCAGAGCCAAGCTGGAAAAAAGGTGATGATCCTTCGCTCGTGGGTCTTAAGGCTGCGAATCTCACGGTTGAAAAAGAGCTCGCTGTTGTCAATATGGAGGCCGGACGAAATAAGCATACATGATTACGCCGCTACTAGCAATAAGCATCCTAAGCGTAGTCATGAGCAAGGGAAGGGGAAGGGAAGTGAAAGGGTCCTCAAAGCAAACACAATACCATGATCGGGCCTGGAGGAAGAGGTTGATGACGCGGAGAAAGTATGAACGAACTTGGCTGTGATGGCTAGGTAACCCGCAAGAAAGCGCCTCTACCTCTTTAGGTAATCACACATAGTTTATTCTCTTATCTCTTTGCAAGGTTGTTGGAATGACGTCGTTTAATTTCTGACTTCTTCAAGGAGATCGTGCGGTCCATCTTACTTTTATTCATCATCAATAGCGCCAGCATCACCAACATCTTCACTAACACCCTCGTCAACATCTTCACCGACACCCTCATCAACACCCTTATCAACACCCTCACCAACACCCCTCACACACCAGCCTCACAACCAAGCTCACAAACCAAGCTCACCAATACCCCTCATCAACACTCTCAGCAACACTCTCAGCAACACCCCTCACAAACTAACCTCACCAACCTCAGCAACAAACCCCGAACAATGTCTTCAAACACCCCAAACCAATCCATTCACTTCCTCACGCGAGGACGAATTCTATACGAGGTGGGCCGCGCTTTTTGCGGCACAGTTTGAGAGGATAAAACGACTTATTGAATCCGATCCAACCCTCCAACCTATTATTGACGTCAAGAAGAGAGCAGCTGCAGCAGACAACAGGAAGCTAGTAGCTGCAGTGGACGGCAAGAAGCGCGTCTCAAGATTTCCAAACCTAGATCTAATGCAATAAGCCAAAGGTATGGGGAAGCTGGATGCGGAAGACTTGAGGGCAATGGCGCATATTATAGATGACTATAAGCTAGTAAAGACTGAGACGTCTTCCTCGAAGGAGGATGATGAGGGTGTTTTTTTTTTACTAGGGCTGAGTAGAGTTTAGGTATGCTAATGAATGCTATGTTCGATATAGAAGTAGACGGCGAACACCACATTCCCACTGAAGTCATGCAGATGATATTCGACTATGTCGCCGCAAAAGCGGATTCCTAATCCCTCTTTATTTGATTGATATCACGGTCTAAGGATGAAGACCTCCAATTGCTGAACCGGATTATTTATTCGACAGCCCAAAACGCCAAAAGCCTTCTTACTTCTTTAGTTCCCACCGATGAAAATATCTTATCTTAACCAAAACAGACCGTGAAAAATCAATGAAAGAACTTCTCAAATAATATACAACAACCACTACTACCACTTTCCCTTCCACGTTCCCTTTCCTTTCCGTCTGTTCCTTCCCTCATGCCAAATTGCTCTCCTCTATTCCATGCCATCTAATCATCTCTTATGCTTGAATATGTCATCTCTCCGGCATTCATCCACATGAGTTCTCCAAGCTAAATATGAGGCGAATGTGCAAAAGCCCTTCATTCTCCTACATGCGGTAAGGAGTGTTGTATTTGTTGTAAGGCTATAGGACCGCTTCCGTGCAATACCAAGAAAAATAAAGCGAAACTTCACAAGCCCGTAGGTATTAACCTACGGAAATACGAAAAGACAACCTTGCATAGCTCGCTACAGCTTCCGCCAGCATACAGCGGCTTCCACTAGCATGCTATAGGTTCTACCCACCAGCAAGCAACGGCTTCTACTAGCATGCAACGGCGTCCACTCCCCAGCTAGCAAAGGCATCCATCCACCAGCATGTGCCACGGTGTCCATCCCCCAGCTTGCAACGGCATCCATCCCCCAGTATGCCACGGCTTTCACTAGCCCAAGTCTCTCCCAATACTCCTCACTATGTCATAATATTTCTTTGCCACCCCTGCCAAACAAATCCGTCGCTCCTCCTTATATGATATTATTTCTTTGCCAACAACCCTGTCGGCCGAAACCGATGCGTCTCACTCACCTCTTGGCCAGGCTCCCAGCCGAATCCGACCCACCTCAACCATAGTATAATACTTCTTTGCCAACCTGCCAGTCGAATCCGCTGCTCCTCAACCATATCACAATATTCCTTTGCCAACCTACCAGTCGAATCCGATCCTCCTCAACCATATGATGATATTCCTTTGCCAACCCTGCCAGTCGAATCCGTTGCGTCACACCATATCATACTCCTTTGCCAACCCTACTGGCCGAATCCGACGCTCCTCACCTTACTATACTCCTTTGCCAACCACTGCCAGTTGAAGTCGCATGCAGCTCCGACCAGTTCATGATATTCCTGTTCCAACACCACTGCTACTTCACGTCGCATGCGGCTCCTAAATCAATTCATGATATTCCTGTTCCAACACCACTACCAGTTGAACTCGCTCGCGGTGGCTCCCCATCATGTATTATGATATTCGTTCTTTGCCGCTTGATGTGAGTGTGAAGGTGGAGGTGAAGGTATTAGTAGGACTTTTATTCTTTGCGACCTTATATGTGAGTGGAGAGGTGTCGGTATAATTTCATTCTTTGCATGCGATCTAAGTGGAAGTGGGTGTCAGTAGGATTTCATTCTTTGCGTGCGGTGTGAGTGAAGGGAAATTTTATTGGTAGGGTTTCACTCTTTGCATGCGATGTAGGCAAAGGAAGTTGTCGGTATAATTTTATTCTTTGCGTGCGTTGTTGTTATAATCCAGCAGGCACAGGTTTAAGAGACGTGGGAGGTCAAAAGTAAAGACTCAGGATAAATTAATCGCTCAAGGTGAAAAAGTGATACGAGTTATAGGATCGGTATTCCACTAAAGTATGTTTCGAAAGCCGAAACTGTGAGGAAGTAGCTGGGTCGATTGTCTTGTACCGGTTATACTAGCTTCAAGGCTGACAGCAAGGCTGTAATTTGGGTGGGCTCAATTTATATCTCTTCGAATTCCTCACTTCTAATATGAAACCAACCGTGTTTCCCTGCTTATGAAATTGCCTGAAGTAAGCTGTAACCAATATAAGTAGTATTACCCTATCTACTTTGTTACCCCTCGAACTCTTGGAGAAACTCCTGCAATAAGAGAGAAAAGTATACGCACCAAATAAAACCCGATTTCGTAATATGTGACTCAATCTTTAGTTTATGAGCTCTGTGCATATACAAAAAGCCAAATTCTATCCCGTGTTCCGTGCGGATGATACTAGTGATCCGATATGCTACGATCCTGTGTTTCGTGTGGATGATGCTGGTGAACCAATATGATGAGTAGAATACGTGGCTTCAAGTTTGGGGATGGACTATGTAGAAAGAAGTCCCGCACTCTAAACCCCCGCGAGCATTAAGCTTTTTGATAATCGCTTGAAGTTTGGCGTCCGGAATTGAGTCGTTAACAGACACAAACGCTTCACCAGGTGGCCTGCTTAGTGGACCAAATAGGTAAAGGAGTTCGGCAACATCAAGCCTAATTACAGTGGTGTTAGCAGTCCATCAAGAATTTCGTGTGGAAAGGTAAGCACCTATTCATAGCCATGTTCATATTGATCTCCTCAATTCGCGCCAGCTTCGTTTGCTGGAGATTTAGAACCCGAACGTCGATAGTCTCTTTCATTGCAAGAACAACAAGTTCGATTTCTTGGGTTTGGCCGAAGCGGTATGTCCTGCAGAATGCTTGCTGATCTATCGCAGCATTCCACCAAGGGTCAAGTATAATAACTTTTGTTGCTTCTGCCAAGTTGAGACCCATACCTCCGGTTTAAACTGTGGCTACAAGTATGCACATCCCGTTAAATGCATTGAATTCCTGGGTGACCTTGTTCTTGGCTGCTTTGCTTTGCTTTCCGTAGTACTGTAAATATATTGTTAGCTACTGTATGCATTGGAAAGAGTCAGACCAAGGTTTACCTGGTAGGCTTGCCACCCGTCAATCTTGCAGATTTGGCACATGAGATCTACTCTGTATTCCGAATATTAGTTATATGTACTCAGGAAATATGTGATGCACCGAGCTACTTACGTTTCCTGGAATTGTGTGAAAATGATGATTTTGCATCTCGTGTTTTCAGACTTCCACTTGAGGATTCGATTCTTGACTTCCAACGTCTTCGTTGATGGCATCAACAAGCCTGGAAGTTCGAAGAACTTCTCAGACGGAGGTAACGAGGGCGACGATCCACTCGACGGATCAACGGAAGCGAAGGTAGATATCTCAGTGTTGCACTCTGGACATACGACACGAGCGGAGTCAACGTCGGCGTCGAGGAGACTTTGGGCGCACTCTTCACAAAAGATGTGCTCACAGTCGCTAGACTTTGGGTTGATAGCATCCAAGTCACAGTACATGCAGGATAGCTTCTTCTTCTGCACTTTTCGCCGCTTTTTCTGTTTGGCCAAGAGCTGAGTATATCTTCCCATATTGGGCGGACAGTCGCCATATCGAGCTCCACCGTTGGTTTTGAGGGCATGTTGAGGGTACACTGCTTGGATCCGTTCTATTGCCGCCTGATCCAGTTTCTCAAGCTCCTTCATAGCGAGGAGTGGGTGTGTATTAGCTAGGCGAAGGTTGATTAGGAGCCTATGGCTGTTAACTTTTCTCATAATAGGCATTTACCCCTACTTACTGTCAAACCTGTACCTGCGATCCTGTCGCCTTGTCTCCATCGTTGCTGAACTGCATCTTGTAATAGTCAACAATCTCGGTTACTACTCGACGTTCGAGTGGTGTCATCTCAAGGTAGACTGTCTCGCTTTTGTTGGACGGTAGCTTCAGAATGGGGGCCCCCAATATTCTGCTTTGATGCGTGCGGCGAAGCATGATGTTGCGCAACATTTCACTAAGGCGGCGAGGGTGATCTGGGTCAGTATCACTGCAAAAGTTCTGCTTGAACGTTTTGAGACTCCCTGCAATATGTTTTAGTATCTGCCGTAAGAATAATCATCTAGACAATCCTTGAAATTGACAACATACCTGTGCCCTTCACTGCCAGGAATTTGAAAAAAGGGTCCACTTCCTTGATATCATCCATGATCGGTGTCCCAGTCATGAGGCAACGATGTGTTCCTCGCAGAGCGCGACAGGCTATATTTGCCTGCGATCGGTAATCTTCTATTGCAGTTGCCTCATCGAGCACCACGCGACGAAAGTGACATTAGTGAAGGAGACCACGGTTCTTCTCATAGTGCGGGTTCCACCATTCTTCCCTGGACTCCCCTTCAAGGTAATCTGGAAGCTCTTCCTTTGGGTATGACTGGCGCACGTTGTCATATGTTGCAATTCTTGTCCACAGTTAGTTTCAATAAATGAATGAGCCGTGAAACTTGCACGTACTTGATGTCTTGCGCGTGCATAAGTTCTAGAGGTTGATTCGTCATGCTCAGCATATTCGCGTTGAACTTCAATTTTTTTTTTTGATGGAATTCTCCTTGCAGTGGGTCTTGATTTCCTGAAACCATTGCTCTTGAAGGTTAGACGGCACGACGATGAGAGTCGTTCTAGGCTCTCCATCTTTTCTTGTTCGTCAATCATCGATAGTGCAAGCGAACATCTGGATGGTAATTTCCCAGACCCATCTCGTCCGCCAGGATTCCCCCAAAGGGCTCGTTCCTGGAATTCTCCCGCCACCGCAGCCAAGCAGCTCCCGTCATCTGGTAGTTAGTAAAGTGTACTCTTCAGACCAGGGATACTCCAACCCCCATCCCCATCAGTGTTGTGTTTCGGGCGGTAAGAGAAATGGCGAAGCGAGTAATTTAAACATTTGCCGTCGTTCATTGCGCTGTCCACCTCTTCCTGACTTCGAGGGGATTCTTCTAGAAAAGTAGATACCATCTCCTTGACTGCTTTGGAAGGCTGCATCACGGTTGCCTTTCGGGCATTGGGAGCCCCAGCATTCTGCCGCGATGCTTCGAATACGTTGCTATTGCCTCCGAAGGACAACATATTTCGACCATCTCTCGGCAAGGCTGATCCGGCTGACGAGGGCTCGAAACCTCGCGTCCTCGAATTGCTCGATTGTGTGGATGTGCTAGTCGGAGCCAGGTCAAGTAAGTACGAGGCGGCCACATCGCACGGGAGATAAGACCCACCTTCCGACTTTCCTTGTATTCCTACAACGGGCATCCTCAGTTTTGGCGGCGCCAAACGCAATGTCGTCTTCAATAGTGTTTATCTTGAGCCGTTTCTTTCTCTTGTATTCATTTTGGTGAATGATGTAGCTACAATTTGCGTTAGCAGTAATTTAGCAGATGTACCTC
Source organism: Tothia fuscella (assembly GCA_010583015.1). Lineage (NCBI taxonomy): Eukaryota > Fungi > Ascomycota > Dothideomycetes > Venturiales > Cylindrosympodiaceae > Tothia > Tothia fuscella. The sequence continues at coordinate 59,828 of MU007117.1, forward strand.
CTTCGTCAACAATTACCTCTCGTGGTCCCTTTCATCGGCAGACTCAAGCCGTCAAGATCAAGATCTGAATTATTCGTTAGGTCGATTCGATCGGTGCTTTAGACTGTGATATCAATTACGGCCCGTCGAAGTCAATCTAATCAAGTTTGTGACTTACTAATCTACTTCGCCGACTGCGATCATCGTCCGACTCGCTGTCAAGATTCATGTTGCGCGAGAGGGTGGATCAAGAATAAAGAGTTTTATTAGAAGGATGGTAATCGTTCTCGGGTTGATCCGAGTAAGGCTGGTGATAAGTTTCGTGTGGTGAAGATATGGTCGTTGCAAACGAAATAGCTATCTGGAGGTGAGTTAAGTAGTGAAATTGAATCTGGGTTTTGGTCTCATTAAATTGAAAGATGAGGGTCTTGCGTGGTTTAAAAGAGACGATTGAAAAACTTAGTGAAGACGGGTAGGTAGCAAAGGATTTGCAGCATGAGAGGGTTAGGGAATGGCTAAGCATGCAGCAGACAAATTGAAAGTGATCTACGCTGATTACCTTTTCTTCTTGCTCACTTGTACAACTGAGGCTTAGAGCAGCTTTCAGTGGGACGAACTTCACCTTCGGAGCCTGAGCCGCCCTCAATTGAGACTTTGTGGGATCTAAAGTGAAAGAAGAACCCTCCGCTTTCGATGGCGTGTTTGGAAAGCAGATTCCGTTTAAAAGTGAAGACACGCATCCTTATAATTTGGCTTTCGCTGAAAGGTGTTCTGATCTGGGAGGAGTAGTTCCCCTCGAAAGACTGCTAGGGAGTTACTGTTCCTGGGAATCTTGTAAAGCATCTCCTCCGTGCAGCGCGTGGATGAACTTGAACCTCATACTATTCAATTATGATTCGCAGTATTCGCCGGCACTGAAACAGATAAGTCTCTCGTACATACATTTCCCACCTTACTAAGAGGTTTTCAATTTTGAGGAGGTAGACAGAATAATAGTGATCTTCTCTCATTTCTTATTCCCACCCATGCTCAGCGTTTTTTTTACGACTTCCCAAGCAATCATGTGCTGATTCTATCAACCCATCTCGGCCAGGGAAGACATTTCTCTACGATGTTCTTCATAATTAGTTTTACAAGCCAAGTCCAAGAAGTTTGGATATTCTCCGTTCATGATTATTCGCGGTAGATTTTTGGAGTAGCACTAATACTACACAATCCTAGGCTTCCTTTATCCGGTAAGGGCTGGTATTTGTGTTTTTGGCGGTGCTGGCTCTTGTTGGTGGAGGTGAGTACATCCTCAATGCCTCTCTTCGGCTTATCCACCCAGAACTTCATGTCCCTCCGCCCCCACCATCTCCTCCTTCTCCATCGGCTGGTGCTGATGCAGGTGTTTTTGGCGGTGTTGGTGTGTTGGCGGAGGTAAGATTATCTTTAATGCCTCTCACCGCTTGGCGACGGCCTCATGCCTCTCTTCCGCTTTGTCCTTCCACTTCCGTCGGCTGGTGTTGGTGTTTTTGGTGTTTTTGGCGTGCTTGGAGGTAATTACATTCTCAATACCTCTGTTCCGCTTTGTTCCCCCAACCTCTATCAGCTGTTGTTGGCGTTGGCGTGTGAGATCGGCGGAAGTGATTGCATCCTCAATGCTTCTCTTCCGCTGGTGTAGGCGACTTGGCGTGTTGGATTCGCGGAGGTGAGTGCATCTTCAATACTTCCCTTCCGCTGGTGTGGGTGGTTTTGGCGGTGTTGGCACATTAGATCGTAAATGTAAGTATGTCCTCAATACCTCTCTTCCGCTTAGCCGCCTGCAGCTTCAGGTCCCTACTCCTTCGTGTCCCTCCGCCTCCATGCCCGTTGACTGATGTTGGTATTTCTGGCGGTGCAGACAATGTATCCACAATGCCTCTTTTCTACTTGGCCACAGTCTCGTATGCCTCCACCTCCTCTACTACCTAGCGGAGGTGTGGCCAGGCATCCTCGACACCTCTCTTCCGCTTCGCAACAGCTTCGTGTACCTCCTTCTCCGTTGGCAACGCTTGGAACTTGGGAGAAAAAGCCGCACTCGCAACGAGTATCTGGGAAAGCCAAGCCTTGAGAGAAGAGATAAGAAATAGAAGTGATAAAAAAAAAGGAAGAATATGATGAAGGATTATAGGGTTCATAACAAGAAGCGAAAGGGCTGGAAAGGGAAGAGGTTTATGAATAGGTTTAGCCACGGCTGGTGTTCAATTATACTGACTTAGGACTTGAACGCAAGCAACAAGAGCTTGACATTATGGGCGATCCACTTTCGCAGCATAATGTTCAATCATTGAGGTCACTATAGCTCTCGATCAATAGAAGAACAATCTCCTGGAGTGGGCGAACTCGGCGCACAAATACCTGCACTGTGAGCGTAAAAGGACCAAGTTTGTACCTTGGTCGGAGAAGTGATTATACATACTCGCAAGCAATTTTGAGATTAGGATAAGAGTATTGAGTATCATTATAACTCATGACTTTTCGACCCTCCTCAAATCTGTAGCAGGACGGCGATCTCCACGGCGCAATATCTTTCCATACCTTCAATCTGAAATAGTAGGGGACGCAATCACGACCTGATAATTTCGAACTGTCGAAAAGTAACTGCGCACCGTTGACCGCGCACCGTTGACCGTGCACTGTTGACCGCGCACCGTTGACCGTGCACTGTTGACCGCGCACCGTCGACTGCGCACTATTGTGACAAGGTCTGCTCGATGCCGTGGAATATTTCGGTGAGTGAAGAACAAACCTTGCGGAGGTTGACAACCTGGACGGCACGGACCAAGGCGACCCTTACTACTTTGTACTTGGCCTATTTACGCCGCCTACCCCTATCATCAAACGACAACAACACTTTCTCAATATGCCAACATATGCTGAAATTTATACCCTCCCCAAGGCTTTGTTGCTCATGCATGCTCATGTATTGTGAATTGGAAGGTAGTAGGCGCTTATTAGTGTTAACAATTGGTTTAGTGGTTTAACTGACATGGAGTGGGGAATGCTTTGGAGTGCGAGCTCGCTTAGAGTGACGAAGACAATGAATAATAGTCGCACTAGGAGGCTAACAAATAATTGGGAGAATTAATCTAGAGTGTGCGGATCGCGCTCGAAGTTAATAAAACGATCTGAAACGGGGATGAGAATATCGCAGCCTTCGTTGAGCTCTTTCCACTACAATTTCATTAGACCGCCACCGTAAGCACAATATGGATATAGCTTGAAATAGTAGCAAAAGCGACGGACTTCACTCAAGATCTAGCAGACGATTTCCCGAGTTAGAGCTACGATTAGAACAAGTTAGAGGCACGGTCGAGTCGGCATGGAGCGACGATTAGAACGAGACTCGGCGCGGACTGTATTAGTGCTTGGGTTGTAGGTGATATGGTTTGGGAGAGGAGCGTACAACTTCTTAGCTTTGCCCATGAGACGTGAGTGGATAGGAATGAGGTAAGCAGCAGTCTTCTATTTCCTGAACCGGTCTGGGTAGAGGTGATCACGTCGATGTTAAGAAAGAAACACGGTGAAAAAAAATACGGCGGTTGTAGGGGAGCGGCGGCTGGGGTAGCGGGATATGTGAAAGCGGGAGATGTGGAGGCGGGAGATGTGGAGGCGGGAGATGGGAAGGCGGGAGATGGGAAGGCCGCAGGTGAGAAGGCGAGTGGTGGGGAGGCGGGTGATAGGAGAGCGGATATTGGGGAAGCGCATGATGGGCAAGCACATGATAGGGAAGCGGAGGGAAAGTAGAAGAATAACAACACAATGTATTGTTTAAGAGGAAGTACCAATGACCAATATTAATCCTGCGATCTGAGATAGCCTATTTCGCCAAATCCCTCCATATCCTGCTCAACAAGCTCGCTAGCTTGTCTCCTCTCTGACACAATCCATGGCGCGGAGCCAGCAGGTATTTTTGTTCGTAATGATGCCATTCGGTGGCGCTCCTCATGCGAAGCTCCTTCGACGAGTCGAGTTATTTGGGAATGCCGCTCTAAATTGGTGGGTGGTGGTGGTGGTGGTGGTAGCGGATTTCCAACAGGTATTTTCGTTCGTAATGATGCCATTGTGGTATTTTGTGAGTCGGTGGTAGTGAAGGTGGAATTATCCAAAGTATCCAAAACAAAACAAGCGTCGAACTCTTGCTAAGGACGAGAATCCGCAAAAAGCCGGGCGGTGTATGGGTATTTAACAAAGTCAGTAAGATATTTCCATAGGTGTCTCCAAGTGTCTCTAGGTAGGGAAGAGTATAAGCTACCAACGCGAATGTTGTTGAGGAATGTATGCGGCGTGTTTAAAGTCAAAGCAAGTTGCGGGCGCAGCGGAAATTCAGGTGAGGCCGGTTCACGAGGCGAGTAATGGAAAAGAAATAGCGAAGGAGTCAGTGGTAGTGGTAGGAAGTACCCCAAGTATCTCTTCCTTGTCCGTTCCATTCCGTAGACTCCTGTCCTTACCGTATGATGAAATTGTTATCGACCGGATATGAGGAGCAGGATGAGAAGATAAGGTCTGGGGGTACGAACATGGCTTGAGGATTTCGGCGTGGTTCTCGCGATCTGAATATATCGACTTGACTTAACGTGTTGTGCTAGAGAGGGGAGGAAGACTTGGAGATTTGGTGTGCTTTGCTAGACTAATATGACATGGGCGAAGCGGTACGCCGCTGTTGTTTCTTGGTACTGATTCTCTCTCACGAAACTGCCGGCATGTGGGCATGTTTATCCTCGCGCAAGAGAAAGCGTAGTAGGGTTCCGATAGGGAGGAATATCTGCGAGGCACAGCGGAGGTAAGCGTGGGACCTCGACAGGAAAGATTATCTGTCGCTATTGCTACTGCTGTTGCAGCTGCTGTTGCAACCAAACCATAATCTTTAGCCTAAAGCTTGTTCCTGACTTAAGAGGGTGGATGCTCGGGGATGGAATGGACGGAATTGATCCAGGTACGAAGTACTCGCCGCCCCGACTCACGCACGGGTCCGCCTTCTGCTTGAAATAGTTAGGTTGAGAGTTTCAGTTAAAATAGATATAACGCGGAGAAATGTTTTGAGAAAGGCAGAACCCAAAATACAAGAACTCCGCTAGATTGTTGTATTTCACTTGCTCTTCCTTAGGCGAGACGATGACCCCACTGTGCCAAGCAACTTAACGTTATTCTAAGGTTTTCTTAGCCTGAGGCCGCAAGGTTTAAGGTTTTCGCCGCAGAACTGGTCCCCACCTCCGCGCTTTTGTGACCCCCACGCTTGTCTGTCATCTCATCTCCGCTATCCCAACATCGCCAGAGTGACCAGACGCCCATACTGGAATTCTATCCGCCTGCATCGTCGACATCAAGCTGTTATCCAACTCGGAAGTCTAGCCGGTGCAATACGTATTTCTGTTTGTCTAGAAAACGTTGGTGTTGCGGAGTGATTCCGTCTTAGCAACAAATATAGGATGATCTGGTGTTGGAGAAGGGTTGAGGGCCGAGTTTGAAGGATGAATTCGATTTCGACATGTAAGTCAATATGTCTTGAAGTAATAAGATGAAATAAGTCGATCGATTGATTTGATGATGGGACTGTTGGGATCCGCGCGCGTCCATGAGATGGTTTGTTTCCCGCAAACCACCAATTCCTCTTGTGCTTGCGCTGAATTGTAGATTCGAGAATGAAACCACTCCTTCATTACACCCCGGGCTGCTAGATTATCCTGACATGTGCACGTCTCAATAAGAACCAGCAGAGTAGATTCTTGCTCCCAATTCCAATTGCATATGCTAACAAAACCAAGCAGGTCGACCAATAAACCTTCTCACTCCGAAATGCTACCACATCATACTCAATTCTGCGTCTCCGTCTCCGTCTCCATCTCCCCACCCTCCAAGTACGTACACGTACACGCACACACTGCCTACATCTCAAGCAAGATGTAACGACCCTCGTAGCTGCAAGTAGTACGGCCAAGCAATCCACCCTCGCAGTACCTTTCGTACCCCCACACCAAAGAAAATAAGTTGAGTCAGCCGGGGCAAGGCGAATTTGAGAAGATAGTTCAAAAAGGTTGAGAGCTTAGAAACGAGGATAATAAGGGTGCGAAAAGAATTTGAGGAGATGTTTTAGGGATGGATTGACCTTGGGGATTAGGATTCGTGAACCAACACAGGCGTGAGAATAGTGGCTTTATGTAGGATACGACTGGCTTACCCGTTCGCGAAGGACAATTGGTACATACAAGTACATTTCGGGTTATAGACTTGCGTGGAGGATTGAGTTGCGTGGAGGATGACTTGCATGAGTAGTTCTCGATTCCCGATTCCAAGAGTGACCTAGCCCATGTAATTCCGGGAGACTTGAAGTAGAGACTACACGGTTCGGTATCTATACAATACTTTTGAAACGTGTAGAAACATGTATACCTTATCAGCTTTGTTTGATTCGAATCCTATAGAAGTGTAGAGGACACGGCGACGGTGAAAGAGGAGAGAGGGAAGAAAGATAGATTATATTTTCATAGTAGTGAATTATAGATACCGGAAATCTCTTTGAATTGGTAAGACCGGAAGTCTCTTGTAAATCGTGAATACCGAAAAGTGCTTTGTGAAATTGTGAATACCGAAAAAATTCCACCGAAAAAAAGAACTCTGACATACGAACAAAATAGTCCGTTTTTTGTGCTTGACCCTTTCAAACCCATCCACTAAAAGAACCAATAACATGTTTTCCATAACTAACATAGTGGCCAGAGAGAAACCGAGAATTCAAACCGCCACACCAACAATAAGATGTAGAAAGCCGCGCGGGGCACACTGAGGTTCTCTGCGATAGACGAGAGTGAAGGACGGAACCGACGATGTAGTAATTGCGGAGACAATGTAGGGATGTAAGGTTGGAGCCTTTCTGAGCATGAGAATGAGGAGGAGATTATATCGTGATTGAGGCAAAGAGTCGGCGTTGTGGCTTTCGCGCGTAGTGGAAAAGGAGGTTAACATTCGGGATTGAAGCCTTGGAAAGTGTTACCAACAGCTTCAAGCCGTTCGTCCAGTTCATCAAGTTGGCACCGACGGCACTACATAATATAAAAGTTAGCAATCCGCGAAAATCAAGGAGTAGATTTGGGGGTAGGCAATAGGGTATCGTACAGTCTGGAGTTTTCTATCACTAGTTGTATGCAACGAGAAGAACCCTTCTTCGTTGAGGGTGGCGGTATGAAGCGGGAACATTAAACCCCAGATCTCTTTGTAATGTTGTCGAGTTACTGGTTTATGCCGGAGTACTGCGCGAATCCGAATTGTAACCATTTCATTGTACTCCGCTAGACTCATGGTCTGTGTAGTCATTGTACTCCGTAGTCAATAAGTATTGAAGGGAAAGTTGTGGGACCAGACAAGTTATCAAAATATTCTTTCAAGCACCTCCTCTGCCTCAACGAGCGACCACACGACTGCATCTCGTCGGGAGGAACGGAATTGATGCAAGGAGTTCCGCGAAAAGCAATGACTTTGTGACGAGCGGTTACACAAACAATATGAGCCATCGAGTGTTGGAAGGACTCCTGCAAAGATTTGCGGCGAAGCATTGCAGTGCAGATGCAAGAGCAGGCCTACAAAAAATCGGTCAGGAGAATGTGTGAGCAGACTGTGAAACGCATATAAATGACGGACCCAAACGTTATGGGCGCTGCATGTTTCCATACTATTACACCTGTCAATGGAAGATTATACGTACAGCAGCAGTGCCTGCTACTCACGTGTAGTATCATAACAAATTGTTGGAGGTCGGTCGCTTGCATCAATGGGCTGGGCTACGCTAACATGCATGCACGAAGTCAGGTCGGGCGAAAATTGGCGAAGGCGGGGTGGCAGGGGAGATCGAAAATCGCAATCGCGGCTTACATGCCATCCATCGACGGGATGCTTCGACCACGCACGGGCCGATCTTTGTTCCCACTGTCCCTTTGCTCCATCGTGGTGATTGTGAGAAAGGCATGATAGCAATGCATGATAGCAATGACAATCCTGGCCTTTCACAGCTGATAGTCTGAACGACCCTTGTGAAAGTCAAAAGTAGAATGCTGGATGTAGCGAGAGGGTACAGGTTCTTCGCACATGAGACCGACCAGCAAGGAAAATTACGCCAGCGAATCAAAGACTTTGGAAACGCATTCCACTTCTGTAATTGGCTGCCTTTTCAATGGCGTAAGTAGCGCTGGTCGGTCTCATGTGCACGTAAGTCTGTAAGTATAACTTATACGGAGAAAATGTGAAAAGGATAGGAGTATTAGTGTCAGAGTATCTAAATGCACGAGATAGGAAACGCGAAGTTCTTGAGAGACTTCGGGAAGTGGGTCCGATCACGCTTCTTTTTTGGGACTAGCGTATCTCCCCGATTTTTGACGACGACCCTTAATCTCTTTCCTTCTATGTGACACCCGCATCGGTCACTTTGTTCGTATTTATGAGTATTGATTCTCGGAGTGGACAAGGATTGAGCAGCGACGTATATTAGTCTACTAGACAACGAGCTCGAATATAACCAACCGCACCAAATGCCACTGAAGACTTGCCATCCGTGGAAGAGCATACCGTCTGCAAAGGCGACAGCAATCTGCAGAGTATATGCGCGAACTATCTTGAAGAGAAACGGATGCAAGATTGGGTTGGTCGTGCCATATACCTCCCAGAAGCTAGTGGCGATCATAATAACGATGCCAACGCGAAAGAGGCCCAGGAAATGGGAGCTCGTTGCGCCATGGATCGGGATCCAAACCACACCCAATGAAAACAACAAGGGCCGATGATGACCCCGAGAAGTCCAACGAAATCGAAAGCTCGCAGTAGTCCTATTTTGCTCTTGTTATGAGCGGCCAGTGCCTCATCTTGTGTGTAAGCGAAGTAGGGAGCAAAGCCACAAAGAATATTGGCGGCAATAACAAGCTAAAATGGAGTCTTCCATCCAAGTCCTATATGTTCGACCATCTCGTGACCGATAAAAGAGCCACAAACGACGAATCCACACGCCATAAGGTTCATAGACCCGATTCATAACCACGGCGGTTATTAGAGTATGGGACGCAATGTTTCGGAACACAGTAATACTACCCCAGAGGATACAACAGGTTCTGGACTCATGGTTTCCCAGCCACTTGACCGTCAACAGTTTTCTGTTCAGGTGTTGCCATAAATCACGTCTTCGATCCGCCTTGTTGGACTTCCCTAAGATTTCAAAACACATTCAAAAATACTTCCAAAAGCCTGAACCAGATGCCCCTGAACCTCACTACTATTCCTTAGTCTGCCACGGAATGTAGTACATTGATTCAGACTTCCACAAAGAAGATACGCATTCACAGCAACAAGACACCTCAGTAGGGCCAACTACTGAGGGAAATGATACGTTTTCTACGTCTGATCATGCCATCGCAGACGAGAAGCATGCAGTAGCGGTCGCCGACGATGACACTGTGCCCGAGCAAAGTAAGCAAGATACTAGCTGCAATATTTTGCTGTGCGGCTTTAGTGCTAACGGGAATCTAGCAGCTGCTCTGGCATTGTGGGCTTCTGAAAAGGGCCTCCTAGAGCATGTCGAAGGGCTGATTTTTGTTCAGCCCCAGCGAGTTGTTATTACAGACACTTTGATATCGCAAAAGTAAAGCTCGATTGCGAGCTTAAATCCATCGACAATGCCGAAACTCCATTGCTCGACAGCCAAATGCTAAAAGCATTCTGGGACAACTATATACTAGAGGTCTCTGTGGACAGCATTGATCCCTATATCTCACCACTGCTGGCTCCTAGTCTTGCAGCACTTCCACCAATACACATTCAAGTCGCGGGTGCAGATCCGCTGCGTGATGAAGCGATCGCATTTTTCCAGCGGTTGCCTGAAGACGGGGTTGAAGTCGAGATGAAAATCTATCCTGGAATGCCTTATGCATTTCAAGGCGAGGTGCTTGGAATGAAATCAGGAGATAGTGCCATGATGGATTTCGTGAATTATGCCCGAGGAAGGGATTGGGGTGCGAACAAATGAGTTGTGCATGAAGTGCTGAGGTACTCCGTACGTCATCGAAATCGGCAACTCTCCAAGGATCACGTGCGGCTGAGTCAGTCTAGTTTCCAAGTTGAGGTGATAACCGTGGCGGCTTCACATCAGAGCCGCACTTTTTAATTTATGTAACACTACTTACTACCAAATTCACACAATGACGTGATAGTTCAACAAGAACATTCCTTACGGACCTGGAGACAGGATAAATATATAGCCAGGAGCTAGTCCTGCTGGTAACATTCCAGATGTTCCTTTATTAGAGACGGTTTTGAAAGAATTTGATAGCCAAGTCTCCCCTCATTGTACTTGTACATGATCGTTTACTAAGCTAATACGCGCTAACTATTAATTATTAATCTTGAGCTACCGTTCTTGGTCCAATATAACAGGTCTTGTTCAGGCTGTAGCGTGTACTTGTACAAATGCTCTTGTCGTTCTCAACGATACAGCGCTATTATTAGTTACATTTGCACCACCTCCGGCGACCCTCGTTATTAAATAGTGGATATGACTCCAAAATGATTATTTGTATAGACAATACTATTCCGACCAATATAGACTATTGTTCCAAATTCGAGAAGAATTTTGGTTGTACGGAACTAGACCCATTCAGTCAACCCGCCGTTACTTTTCCGCTCCCTCGGGGCACTACCAATCCGAAAGACCTTTCCCGGACTTGTATAAGGAATAGATGCAAGCGAGTCGAATTAGTCCCCGCATCCGAATAGGGGAGGACTTGAAAATACCCTTGCCATAGCGACTTTAGGAAGCATCCAGTCTGGAAGACAACCCCACCCACAGCCAAGCGTGGTGCAACTCAACTTCGGTATAACATAATCCGATTTCACCGCATCCTTGCAAGACATTTGATACCATATATCTGACTACATCGTGCAATCCATCCTCTCTTACGCTATCCACCCCACCTGCACGCATTAGTAGTCAAGATAAATTGCTTCCTTCCTCCCAGGACCAGATCTCGAACAAATAGAGAAGGTCATCCTTCGCCTATTACACCTGCAATAAGCGGCGAATCTGTTGTGATGTCGAAATAACAGGATTTCCCTGTGCAAATTGTCAATATTTGAAGACCGATTGCTTTACGGTTCTCCAAAAGAGGAAAAAAGCTCCGAACGGGTAAGTCAGCTGTAAACCCTACCTACCCCCGCGTAATAAAAAAATTTTGAGGGGCTCGTATCCCCTTATACACCTCTTTGTTAGAAGCATGGACTTATTGGTAGATTTGATCATTCCGCCGAGCAACGATAACAAAACGATTGAGCCACTTGCGGACGGCCTTGCTAGTAGGGTACTAAATTGGGATTAGCCGAAGCTCTTCTCTATCTGTGAGAGCACTAGCAATCTCCTAGTAGCTAGTGTCGTGGAAGAAAAACAGAACAATCTGCAGAGGGAAGGTTCTTGGGTCCAAAATGAGAGGGATTGGCACTTGATCACAGCATAATAAGAAGACCAAGAACGTTAGCCTAGGTTATCAAGAGCATTAATAAGCATATATGTGTCGGCTAGGATTTTATCCATATTGCACACTTAGTTGAGTGTATCAACTCGGCCCCTACTCTGTTTCCGGTATACTCTGTCCTAACTCCAATGTCTTACGTTCTACTTCCTGCTCTTCCAGAAACCTTAATCTAGTCCAGTCGAAGACGTTATCATACTGGAAGTGCTTGCGGTAGAACAAACTACGCAAAAGGCGCTGTAAACGTCTATAATCGAGGGTTTTGTTGTTATCCAAGCGGATAAGCTCAAAGTACTTCTTGAACTCAGCTGGAACACCTTTAAAGAGATCGCGCTTCTCTGCTTGCCGCTTCATCTCCAAGATTATCTTCTCTCTGTCCTCGGAATTACTCCGCAGGCCTTGCCATGGAAGTGAACCTTTGAGAAAGTATAGAAGGACATAACCAAGAGATTCCATGTCATCACGAGGGGATTGCTCTGCAGTGACTTATTAGAAAATTCTTCTATGCAACTTACGATGCCTACCTTTTCCTAGATGTGCGTTTATGCTGGCATATCGCAGCGTGCCGACCACGGAGTAGGTGTGTCTGCTTAAGTCCTCAATCTCCTTAGCTAGACCAATATCCGTCGTGTAGACCGTGTTCCCTTGTATGCCCACACCCATGACCAAATTATCTGGCTTAACGTCTCTATGGATATACCCTTTCGAATGAATATACTGGAAGCGAGAGATGAGCTGGTCCGCTAGCAATAGTACAGTCTTTAGAGAGAATCTTCGGCCGCAATAGTTGAAAAGGTCCTCGAGGCTTGGCCCCAAGAGCTCAAATGCCATCACCCTGAACTCGCAATCGGAGCCATACCAGTACACTCGTGGGATGCCAATGCCGCCATCAAGTTCTTTGTAGATTTCGACCTCATTATTGAGTTGTGAAGGGCTAACTTGGTTGTACTCGAGTTTGAGAGCAACTTCTTGACCGGTTTCGAGGTGATGGCCTGCCTCCATTAGTCGTTGTCATAAATGTTATAGGATAGACTCTCACCTTGGTACACTTCGCCGTACGAGCCAGCGCCTAGTCGAAGGGCTAGCTGATGTTTATCGCGCACGATGAGAGGCTTCATAACGAGAAAGAAGGGAAGCACATGTCGTTATAAAATTAATGTTGGTTGATGGTGATTGAAGTTGTTTGATGTTAATTAAAGTTGGCTGACGTTATTTAAAGTTGGTTAACGTTCGCCCACCCGTGCGGGCCGTGCCGCCCTGTACCAAGCACGCGCTAGTCTCCACTTCGCATTTCCTTTTCTTTTCAGCGCGTACAGAAACGTTCATTGCAAATATCGACATACCCTCCACTCCACTTTTCACGGCCATTATGACTCCACAACAAGTGCTGAGGTCTCAAAAACCGAAAAGGAAACATGAACTTGAAGCAGTACCAATAGTTAAGCTAGGATCGCAACCACAGCAACCGCCCACGAAACGCCAAAAGCAGTCTTATTCACCCAAGAATAAGACTCCTCCAGAGTTCTGGGACACGCTTTCGCGGGTGCCCCTCTGTTATCGTGCGCTTCAAGAATTCAACAGAAGGGCAGAGGCAGATCGACCTACTCCCATTGCCCCACAACAGCGCGTAGAGGGTAACATCGAAGACGATCAAGTCAAACAGCTTCAGCGCTTTGCTCGGCGCGGTGGCCCAGACCTGCGTAGCATCCGAGGAGTAGATTTCGTCTTTGCGATACTATAAAGATGGTATACTAACATTCTGCAGTACTCAGAACCGGAAATACGTGTGGAAATGACGAGACGTAGTGGATCCAACCGATCCAGCGCCCTGGACTCGAACACGAAGGCGACTACATACTCTTCTAAAGACCCTGCATTTGAACAGAAGCTCATTGACAACCGAATCTATACGCTAGCACATGACGATGTCGAGCCGGACAATTTGGAGGAGATAGAAGAGACTCTTAAACAACGTCGTCGATCTCTATCGCATTCAAGGTTTTCTCGCAAGAAGTTCAGACATTTTAGACAGCAAAACAACGAAGCAATGACCGAAGCAGAAGTAACGAGCCATGTTATCCCGATAATCATAGGCAAAGCCAATATCCTATCGGGCCGCAATCAGCAGTTCAACAACCTGGAGCCACTTGGCGACCATATCTCCCTCCCACAGCCAGACTACTTCAATGGCTCTCGCCTTACGGACATCCAGCCCAAAGTGCGAAATGAACTAAACCACTATATCATTCCTACGAGCTCTCAGCACCGTCTCGCACTCCCAAACTTTTTCATGGAAGTAAAAGGCCCGGACGGGAAATTGCCAGAAGCTACGCGCCAGGTCACACAGGATCTTGCGGCAGGTGCCCGAGGAATGTTTAAGATGCAGTCCTACGGACTGGAGGAACCCGTGTTTGATAACAAAGCATATACATTCGCATCGAGCTATCACAGCGGGAATGGCACGCTACAGCTTTTTGCGATGCATCCGACCAAGCCAAAAACTGCGAACAGCAGGCCCGAGTACCACACAACTCTAATTGACGCCTATTGCTTAATCGGTAATGCAGATACTTGCCGGCAAGGCATCACGGCGTGGCGGAATCTTCTCGATTTGGCGGAGGGAATGAGAGTTGAGACTATTGCGTCTGCCAATAAGAGAGCGAATAACGAAGATGAGCGCGAGGTCGCTTCAGTCGGCCCTTACTTGACCTCGTCCACCCCAACCGGCCAGTCTACGCAGAACGAGCTCTTCTCAGCTGGTTCTGACGACGAGGAATCTGATACGACATCAGAAGACAAGCTAGCAACGCCAACGCCACAGGCAAAACGCACACACACGAGCCAGCAGGGCCAGCAGGCTAAGCGTCAGAGGAGAATTAGTAACATGATCCTCGATGGAGACGACGAGTAAGTGAGCCTGTGCGCTTATCTTGAAGCGAGCCGGATCTTAGTCAAAAGATTAGAGGTGGGAGGTAGCGATTAATGTTATAAAAATCATCCTCGACAACTCTTTCACGGACTAAGGCCCATCAGAAGGTGCACAGGCAAAGGCTTGCTGGGAGAGTAGTGCACAATATCAACGATTTTCTATAGAACCTGTTGTTTAGGCATTCAGCTAACTCAATTTACTCCTTGCTTGCAACGCTAGAAGTGCCTTGAATAATCTAGAAAACGCCCTTGTGTAGTTATTTGGTGATATCCTTACTTAGTATTAAGGATGTGTTTCGTAAAGTCTAACGGATTACTCCTTCAATATGTACCTCTTCTTGTTCCGGCCTTGACAGAGTATGTCCACCCTCGCTACTACAGCTACTCCGTTTCCTCTTTTGGCCTTAATTAGAGATTAGAACACTCGACAAAGAATAGGCTTTTAGCACCATTAACGGATGCCTCAGCCTACGGACGAAGGGACGCCAAGTTCTCAGCGCCCTCAATAATAGTTGTGGCGGTATGGTTCGTAGTACGTAAGTCGACCTTGCTTATATTAGCTTTAGTGGTTGGTCCGAGTATAGTCAACAGTAGGCACTTCTCGTTCAAGCATATTGCTCCGCCGTGAAGACAGCTCCGAAACTATTCGAAATGCAGTTACAGTGTCGGTAATCGGCTGATTCGTAGGGGAAATACGATAGTCTTTAGCACAACAATGGGATTCCAGAGTCCACCACTGCTTTTTATTCCCCACTAAACCATTACTAACTAACAAGACTTTAGCCTAAAAAGCCGACGATAAGCTTCCACGTCGTGCCGTAGGCGTCAGAGGAGACCAAGCAGGACTTCATGCGTCAAACCGCTCCCTACTATTTCGAGTGTCTGTACTAGGAGCCTTAGATATAAATAAGGAACTCTCCAACGTTACTAACTATTGTTTGCTAACGTGCCGAGATCAATTGGTGATTGTGTTACTAAGCATGCTCTCAATCCTAGTAGAAGGCTGTAAGTAGTAAGTATTACTTATTGGTAAAACAGCTTTAGTCACTTTGGTGTTATCTTGACTTCGTCGTCTCGGCCTCTCGTTATGAGTACTTCGCGGCCTATAATAGTACTTATACCTTTGTGCAGTTTATCCTCTACGTCTTAAAATGCTACCGCTTTTTTCTGTCGATAGTATAAGAGTGCCTCCCATTTACCATCCCAACTACTTGCTTAGTTAACAAATAACCAACTTCGCCTTCCAACAACGCTATCTTGAATTAGACGTTTTTCTTCGCACCGGTTACAATCCAAATCCAAATGGCCAAGACATGAATCGAAGGAAAGCGGGTTAGTGGCCGAAAGACCCCAATTGCTGCGAAGAAACCAGTCCAGCGTCGCGAGACCAAAGGGGTGGCCAAAACAACGCGACCGAGAGGCAAACCACGCAAGATCCATATTGGAGAGGATATAGAGATGCTCACGAAGGAGCATACGCAAGCTATTGCCACAGCTAAGAAGATTTGAGAGGGATAGGAAATTGGCTTCGGGTGTCAAACGAGGCGAGCACCTCCACTGTGAATGAGGATGGTGTTCATGGATTTCTCGCCATCAACAACCTAAGGTCTTCCTCGAATACCGAAAAGGCTACAAAGAGTACAAGGAAGTCAGAACGCATTGATGTCGCCGTTGCACCCTTGTCAACTGGATCCAATCCCGCAGCCGTTATTACTGTTCCACGCCCAAGAGCAAGCTTCTGGGAATGTGATAGCCGACCTTGGAAATTATACCACTACAGCTTCTAGAGTACTTGGACTTGGCGAACTTGAAGATGTTGATTTTTGGAACGGAGCGGCTGCGGCACGTAGTAGCCAAATAAGAACTCGAGTTGTGGCCAGAAATGGAGGAGATAGAAACTGGGAATTGGAGTTTGGGCGAGACATAGAAAGAAGGGGAAGTGGTTGTTTTCGACAATATGAAACTCGCTATGAACCCGACAAGCGAGTACTACCAAGTGCAACGGGAAAAGGAGAAGAAGGTTGGACAAGGCAACCTATGGAAGATTAATTTAATTGACGCATCGGGAACGGCCAGCTCAGATAGACATACAGTACTTTCGCGTTTACACCGACTTCAAGCTAAATGGTCAGAAAACGTTTCTTACAAGTATCAAATAAGTATTGAAGACGTGTCGGGCTAGGAGGGGAAGGTTGATGTTCACATCATCAGCGAAGCCACTACAGCCATAAATGGGCGTTTGAAGTCGTTGCTTGTGGAGTAAAGAAGAGGGCTTGGGGTATATCTCGAAGACAACGACCACGGAGGTATTAGGCATGCGCGCAGTATATACTCGTATTATGCTTTTATTAATACTAAATAACGGCTTCTACCTTTTTCTTTCTAGGAAGCTATTCCCACCTCTTAGAAGGAATTTCTTTTGTAAGAAGAGAATACTCGAGTAGGACCTCACTTCAATTTGTACGGTCTGAATGAGATCTAGACAGGTATTATCGCAATCCGGAAAACTTTTCCCTGAAGATATGGAGTGTGATTGGAGAACTTGGCTCGGAAAATCGGCAAACTGCAAGCCACACGACCGCCAAAAGCTTTTCTAAAGCATTTAGCACATTCTCCACGGAGAGTCTGGAGAAATCCGGGATTAGCTTTGTTTCTTGCTAAGCTCTTACTTAGTAGCGAAAAGAGTCTCCAGGCTGAGAACAATCTGACTTTAGGGGCTGAACGGGTGCACAAAATGCACAAGTTAGCAAAGAGAGAGGCTGTAGCAACCCGCGAGATGATATCCGCTATTCAAACTAACGCCGCAATCTCCCTGTTGTTGATCATCTATATCGGTATGCAATGTTCTCTGTTTGACTCTCTCTACTACAGATCCTCTTTATAGTAGTCTTCAGGTTGCTGTTTCTGAAGCCCTTACAACCTTTTCATCTATTTTAGGTTTCTTCAAGTCCACCCGTCGAGATGGAACACGAAAAAGATACTATCCACCGGCTTGAAGAACAGCACCCTGGTCACCACGATGAACTTCGTGCCCACGGCTATGCTCTTGAGTCGGAAGAGCTGCCCCGCGGCTACTTCACCAGTCCCTTTTTCATCGGCACCTTCGTTGCTGTCGGCGTGAACCTTGCATCCTCAACCGCAGGTTTTGCTTTAGTTGCTCCAGTTCTAGGCCAAATCAACGTAGCATTAGGACCAAGCCCAAGTATCACCTGGCTCGCCTATGTGTACACGATATGCTTAGCGGTTGGGCTTTTGTTGGTCGGTCGTTTGTCCGACCTGTTTGGGCGTCGATGGTTCTTTGTTGTTGGTACTTTCCTCGGGGTTCTGGGCGGAATCATTGGAGCTACAGCAAAGACGATTCCTGTTCTCATCGGCGGGCAAACACTTATTGGGCTTTCGGTAAGAACATGAGCTAAACTTGTTTACTTGTTCTTGTTTCCTAACTTATTTCTAGGCATGCACAGGATACTCTTACGCTTTTGTTGTTGGAGAGATCGTTCCAGTGAAATATCGATTCCTCGCAAATGCGGTCATCTTTGCTTTCTCTTTGCCCACTGCCGGTTTTGGTGCTGCAATCTCAGAGGCGTTCATCCTTTATACGGCACCCGGTTGGCGATGGGTGTATTATCTCTTGATAATTCTCAATGGTCTCGCCTGCGCGTTATATACAGGTTTCTACTTTCCACCCACCTTCGGAGACAAGCACGAGGGCCGGGTCATTGAATGGGTCAAAAACTTTGACTATGTTGGCATGGTGGGTACCCAAATTCTCAAATCAGCAAATCGCTAACGAGATCACAGCTCCTCTTCACGGGTGGGCTTATTCTGTTCATTCTTGGCCTATCCTCCGGTGGCTCGCTCTATCCGTGGAAATCGGCACGTGTCATCTCATTCATCGTTATCGGCATCATCTGTCTCATTGCACTTTTCGGTCTGTTGTTCCTGTTCCATTTCCCTCCGACCGCCGCTGACCTGTCATGTAGTCTACGAGTCACTCGCAACCCTGAAAGAGCCTTTAATCCCAATGCACCTTTTCAAAGACCGTGGCTACGTCGCTTCCATGCTATCTCTTTCTCTAGGTGCCAGTGTCTACTACTCTCAAGCCATTATATGGCCAGGCATGGCTGCCAATGTTTACGCACAAGGCCGCCCGATGTGGGCCGGGTGGGTTGCGTGCTTGGTTGGTCTCGGTATCACTGTTGGAGTAAGTACATCTGATTTTCTCCTTGCATCATTAACTAACGTCAACAGGAAATGGCTGGAGGTGCTTTGTGCAAGGCGATCGGGAAGGCAAAGCTCCAGTGTATCACTGTCATGGCTCTTGGTACTTTGTTTCTTGGACGTGAGTCTGGCTATACTTTACATCCCGCCCAATAAGTCTCTAACAGAGTCATTATAGTTATGGCTGTGAACAACGTCGATTCCCCGAATAGGGCAATAGCCATTGTGTTCGTCGCAACGTTCTTCATTGGATGGAATGAAGCCGTAGTCTTTCCTATTTGCAGCATGCGCATTCGCGATCAACAGGAAATCGGGACTGCTGTTGGTGTAGCTGGTTCCGTTCGATCGGCAATTTCCACGGTCGCTTCTACAATTTACACTGTTGTCTTGACCAGTCGTATCACAGAGACACTGTCGACACAGGTCCCCGCCGATCTCATCAAAGCCGGTCTCCCAGCCTCGTCGGTGGCCGGATACATAGAAGCTATTGCGGCTGGTGGGACAGCTACTGCCTTAGCTGCTGTCGAAGGTCTGACACCTAGTATTGAGAAAGCAGGCGGGCTAGCCTATCGTGTGGCGTACATGGACGCATATCGGACAGTGTTCTATGTCTCGATTGCTATTGGTGTCATTGGGATCATTATCAGTTTCTTTGTTCCTAACGTTGAAGAGCACATGATCGCTTCAATTGCTACAACGCTCCATCACACGGGGACTGATAATGTGATTATGGAGCAGAAAAAGGATCATCTAGTTTCAGACTGATGTTCGAATTTGAGAGCTTCACGTTGTCAACCGGGTGGTCATGCAAGTCTGTCTGGATAAAGGTAATCAAATAATATTGGTCTCTAAGGGGTGAAAAAACTTACAGAACACAAAGGATGTTCCAATTGCAAGTCACTTGCTGTTCTTATGTGACTCGTCGTGAGAATGAAAACCCGAAGACGGTTAACAGCCATATTTCCGCCGGTAAATAATCATAGTATAGTCACAGAGCCTTAGTAGAGCACTAACATCAAGCTGGGTGGCTCAGCGGAAAAGTCGGTAAGTTCTTTCTACTCCTTGAATACACAGTTACTGACCAACATCTGACATTACCAAGCCGGGCTCATACTTATAAGGTCAACCCGGAGATCGGTGGATCGAAACTACAACCAGCTACTTAATAATCTTCTTGCTCCACTTTCTGTTCGCTTTTCCTTATTTGGGAGTCACTATTGGGTTTCGAGTTTGAGTGTAAAGACTTGACATGTATTGGTCTAGTTGAATGAGTGCGATCAGCACGCCCAAGCGCCATCAATAATCTGCTTTGCATTAGCTGATGGGAAGATAATGTAGTGTGCGAGCTTCTCACCTGTACAGTGCCTGAGATATATTTGCTCTGATCGCAAAGCAACCAAGTAATCAACGAGCCAACCTCAAATGGAGTTCCTCTCCTCATGATGTGGCATTTCCAGACCTGCTCACCACCTCTCGTTGCCACAGATTTCTGTTGCATGGGCCCTTCAATTAAGCCTGGTGCTATACAATTGACGCGAATCTCTCTGTCCTGTAAAAGAGTCAGGTTTAGTATCATACATCCATGAAAGAAGAAGAAGAAGAAGAAGAAGAAGAAGAAGAAAGACAACTCACGCCAACCTCCTTTGCAGCAGTCCGACTCAACCCAATAACAGCATGTTTTGTAGCAGTATACGCAGCATTTTTAGGGAACCCAATAACACCACAAATGCTAGCAGCATTTATGATACTACCACCAATATTCATATTCCGCAACTGCGCACGCATACAATGCATAACACCATTCAAATTCACGTCAATAACAAAATTCCAGTCTTCATCGTTCAAGTCTTCCACTCTTTCTATATTGATTACTTTGGGGATTACACCGGCCATATTGATGCCCCCATCGAGCTTCCCGAATTTGGCAACTGTGGCATCGATCCAGGAGTCCACATCGCTAACTTTGCGGACATCGACGACTGTGGAGAGGATGTTTAAGGGGGAGGAGGAGAGAGCTGCGATTTCCTTTGTGCATTCTGCTAGGGCGGTGCCGTTGACGTCGCAGATTGACAGGAGACAACCCTGTTCTGCAAGCAGTCTTGCTGTTGCAAAGCCCTTGGGTCAAATGTTAATGAATAATATGCTGATAGAGTAAAATCTTGTTGTACAATTCCTGAACCGGCACCAGTGATGGCAATCACTTTTCCTTTGACATCGAAGTCCACAGGCATCTCGTAGAAGGCTATGAAGATTGGTTTGAGGAAGAAATGGAATTTGATCGTTTGTGACTTTGTTTAGTGTATGAAAGCGGCAAATAAGATCTTAAGGAATATTGGGCAACGACACAACTTTCCCTCAAAGCAAATACCCGTTATCTCCACGTCGCGTCCAAAAGATCGCGACTCATGATCGCTGCGATCAAAAAATCCACAGCCAGGGTAATGGCATTTCGGAGAAGTGCTTCCGAGTCAATTGAAATGTTGTGCTTGTGTTGACTGCTTCCAAAACGCGGGCCCGGAAATGTCCATTAGCTTCGAGACCCTGCTAAATCGTTCTTGGGCGGGTATTACTCTAGCTGCATAAAACTAGTGATCGGAAAATGTGGAGCCTGGCTGGCAGTGGGGTAGTCCACGTTCCATATCACCTGCTGCTTGATTGGCTTAACATCTCGAACTACTGCTGCAAACAGATCCACCATGCAGGGCCGATCCATAACTGTGGAGGGGCTGACGACTTCCGTGCTACGTACCCGGAAAATGTGAATGTGATCCAGGTTCGGAACGCGTCCTGTGATTTTCTGTGATGGGTTGTTTCGGAATCAAAGAATCTCATGGATATTATACTCACTGTCCTCGCTTACAATTACGAAAGGATTCAGATCATACAGAACAAAACTCAAATACTAGCTCACAGGGGCTTTAAATCCGTCGAAGAATGACAAAGACAATGAAAGCAGTCCAATGGAATCAAGTAACAAAAAATGTCGAAATAAACCAAGTGCCAATCCCGGTCCCGGGAAAAAACCAAATTCTCGTTCGCATCGCATCAGCGTCCCTATGTCACAGCGACCTAATGGCCATGGGCGACGGCTACATCTCGACCTCAGTCTCCCGCCCGAAACCAATAACACTCGGTCACGAAGGAGCCGGATGGGTAGATACACTGGGCCCTGGATCTGAAGGTAAGGGATTCAAGAAGGGTGATGCCATTGGGTTTCTTTACATTATTGGGTGCTGTTTTGAGTGCGAGGGGTGTAAGGTTCATAACAATCATTGTCTGAGGCAAACAAGTCATACGCAGGGATTCACTCTTGATGGATTTTTCGCGGAGTATGCGCTAACGGACTGGCATTCTGCTATTGTGCTGCCCGAGGAGTTGGATGTTAAGGTTTCAGCACCTATATTTTGTGAGTCTTCTTTTTTTTCCGGCGGATCTTCGGATGTGTGTGCTAACGCTTCTGTTCAGGTGCGGGAATAACATCTTTCCATTGTGTCGAGTCTTGCGAGTTGAAGCCTGGCGAGACGCTGGCGATTATCGGGTGTGGCGGCCTTGGGCAGCTGGTGAGTTCCACCAAGGGAATTCCTTTCTAGTAATGAAAGCTGATGTGTCGTCAGGCTTGCCAGTACGCAAAGGCTATGGGTTACAAAGTCATCGGAATTGATATATCAGGTGAAATTCTAGCCGTGTGCAAAGCCCAAGGTGCAGATTATGTCTTCAATTCTCGGACGGACAAGGAGTATGTCAAGGGAATAAAAGAGCTCACCGGTGGCAAAGGAGTAGACACCGTGGCAGTGTTCAGTGCAGCATCGCAAGCTTATGACAGTGCGCCTCTAATTGTGAAGCTTGGTGGTGTCATTTTGGTCGCCGGATTACCGGAGAAGGGAGTTACATTCAATGCCTTAGCGATTGCTCTTGGGACGTTCAAGGTCAGGGGAGACTCGACGGGAACTCCAGACCGCATGCCGAGGGCTATTGAGTTTATTGCGAAGAACAAAATACAGCCTGAGGTGGAGATCTATCATTCGCTCGATGATGTGCCGGCTATGATTGAGAAGATGAAGGCTGGTAAAAGCACCAAAAGAATGGTTGTATCTATGATGGAAGCTTGAACGTATTGAAACAAATCATAGATAAGCACGGAGATGGAGTACTCACATTATCTACTGTGGTTCATGCTTTCCAATACTTGTATATCTAGATTTGATTCCTACCCCATTTCCATCCTGTCCGAAGATCTGGAGATACCGTACCACACAACAACAAGGTCAAACTTGTTCTTACCCAAGGACCAATCGCAAGAGAGGGGGGGATTTTATCAGAGGTGAGAGTAAGGTACGAAGTAGCTGAAAAGCTTCGTTCATTTTCTGTGATACCTACCTAATTATCCCCGATTGCCCATGAGCTGCTCATACGAACAGCTTAGGCACTCAATAACGTTGCCCCAAGGATCCTCAACATACAGCGCCTTCTCCCCGTACATTTCAACCGTCACACCAATCTGCTTTCCTCCGTTCTCAATGACCATCTTTGCGGTCGCGTCCGGATCGGGCGTTGTTACGGCGATGTGAAAGAAGCCTCCTCTTGTGTATTCGAAGGATGGCTTCGGTACGATGGTTTTGGGATCAATAAATTCAAAGATCTCGAAGCCTACACCATTACCACAGGCTAACCACGCGCTTTTGACCTTCTGCAGCGTGTCTCCGTAGATTTTGAATATAGGTGCTTCTGCGCCGTCGACCGCGCGTTCGGTCGTACGGTCAGAGCGTATCTTGCGGAAGCCAAAAACCTTTTGGTACCAGTCGCACGCTTTATCGCAATCCGGCACACTGATGGCGACGTGGTTGAAGACGAAATTTGGTTGTGCCTGGAGAAAGTCAGATCTGAAAATAAAAAGGGGCAGCTAGGTGATGTATAGGTGGGTGGTGGGGTGCAAACTAACGGTGGCCATCTTGATTTTTATTGCTTCAATTCCTATTCTCTTTGGTTTACTTTGTTAACATTTATGTTCAAACATCATCCTCTTCATTGATATAGACCTACCGTAGGCAATTCCGGGCGTTACCAATATGTCACGTGTTGCGAATTACCATGGCTATCCTTTTCCAACCCTTGCCCCTCATCGGCAGCTGGCACGAACGGTACGAAGAGCCAATTGGGATGAAAGATATGACTAGGAAGTATACTTCCGATCTCTGCGAAAATAAGTTTGCAAAAACCAAAACCCTAGCCAAGTGATTACTTCGTCGCGTGGCTTAGGAAAAAGTCGGGTCAAACACGGAGTCCTTTGCACATAATTCTTTCTCTTCAAAATGGCAAAGCTACCACAACGTCAGTTAGGCAAGAATGGGCCAATGGTGTCTGCATTGGGATTTGGTAGGCCCTATTATCTGAATGTGTTGTTGTGCGCAATTTGCTTATTTACATATGTCAGGAGCTATGGGCCTCAGTTCCGGCTACGGGATGGTTGGTGACAATAAAGAGCGATTCAAGGTCTTAGACAAAGCTCTTCAGCTTGGATCAACATTCTGGGATACGTCTGATGTTTGTAAGTATTTACAGATACCGTTTCGCTCCAATAAAGGCTGATCTGTTTTCCAGACGCGGACAACGAAGACCTTATCGGTGCCTGGTTCAAGCACTCTGGCAAACGGGACGAGATATTTCTCGCCACCAAATTCGGCGTAACTTACAATGCTGAGACCAAGAAACCCGACGTCAGAAGTGATGCCGAATACGTGAAGCAAGCTTGCGAGAAGAGCTTGAAAAGGCTTGGCGTTGACAGGATCGACCTCTACTATTGTCATCGCGTCGACATGAAAACACCAATCGAAGAAACGGTGGCTGCTATGGCAGAGCTCAAGAAAGCAGGCAAAATTGGGGCCATTGGACTGAGTGAAATATCAGCTGCTACATTGCGACGCGCGCAAAAAGTCCACCCAATTGCCGCATTGCAGATCGAGTATAGTCCATTCTGCCTCGACATTGAAAACCCAGATATCGATGTTCTCAGGACATGCCGCGAACTCGGTATCGCAGTCGTCGCATACAGTCCGTTAGGTCGTGGGTTCCTCACTGGACAAATCAAATCACCAGACGACTTCGAAGAGGGAGACTTCCGGAAACACGCACCGAGATATAGTGTGGAAAATTTCCCGAAAAACCTGAAGTTGGTGCATGCGTTGGAGTTGATTGCTAAGAAGAAGGGTTGCACGCCTGGACAGCTTGCTCTTGCCTGGTTGTTGGAGCAGGGTGACGATATAATACCCATCCCGTAAGTGCTCTTTCCCACGTTTGAGAGGGTCTATTCGATTCTAACATGCTGTAGCGGCACAAAGAAAATCAAGTACCTTGAGGAAAACATCAAGGCGACAAGGGTGAAATTTTTAGCAGCGGAAAAGCAAGCGATCCGGACGGAAATTGAGGGCGTCGAGGTTGTTGGAGAGCGTTATCCACCCTTTCTTGCGCAGTATTCCTTTGCGAACACGCCAGAGCAGCCAACATGATAGATTGCATCTCATGTCCTCCCACTCATTAATACGGAAAGACTATTCTTCTCACTCGTCGAAGCCAAAAAACACCAGAACTATGATCCCTTAAAGTGATGTACGATGCGAGCAACTTGCTCCGATAGCAACGCACAAGGTTCTCTCAAGAGACCAGGGGACACGGCAGTGGCAAGGCGGCTTTCATTCGTATCTGCACTAAGCAAGTGTAACCCCCTCCGGGGTCTTCTAGTCCAAGAACTTTAACTTAAATACAGCCACCTATTTCGCCCCGTCCTTTCTGGGCGTAAGTTTCACATGCAATGGCGGCTTAATCCAATTGTTGCTGCAAAAGGGTTAGCCTCGTCCAGGAACTTGTTGTAAAGTCAGTGCTACGTACTAAACAACCATATTCTCATGATCATTGACTGGATCCCAGACGTCATTCTCTGGATGATTTGCCATTGTAATATCGTTGCACCATAGCAGTTTACCGATGATGAGACGCATCTCCATGTACGACAGACTGGCGGACTATTAGAACGAATCTCACATATTTGGATCGAGCCAGCCAACAGCGTCGATAGTTGGTCTACCACTTACTTTCGTCCAATGCAGCCTCTCGGGCCTAGTGAAAAAGGATTTGAAGCATGCAGTTTGTCTGTGGTGTTCTCCTTGTCCATCCAGCGTTCTGGTCGAAATTCATATGGCTGACTGAAATTACGCTCACTGTGGGTGGCTGCCCACATGCCCACAGACACAGTCGTCTTGTCAATGTATTAGCATTTCAAACTCTCTTTTTGAGCAAGCGGTCAACACCTCACCCCTTCAGGAACAAAATGTCCGCTCACGGTATCTCCGCCTGCGGGAACAGTCCTTACAAATCCGATTGGAGCCGACGGAAATATTCGAAGACCTTCTTCGATTACGGCTGTCAGATAGGGAAGTTTGACCAGTTCTTCAAACGCGAGATCTTCCTCAGACTTGAAGTTGTCCCGGATTTCCTTTGTAAGTCGTTCGACGACGTGTATGTTGTTTGGTCTCAGAATCTGATTGAACAGACCCGTCAAAAACCCAGCTGTGGTTTCTGTTCCCGCAATACTAAAAGATGGGATCAGTAAGTATCGACCCTTTCGTACTAAATCAGCAGAACCAAAGCTTACATAAAAAGCGCCCCATTTACAATAACCTCATCAAGATTCAACTGCTCCTTGTCCTGCTGCTTCATGAGATAGTAAAGAAAATCTTTATGCTCATTATTGGTCTGCTGCATCCTCTTCAAAATCTTCTCCCTCGAATAGTCGAGATGCATCTTCCGCGTCGACCCAATACGAGCCGGAATACATGAGATCAGGAATTTCTGGAGGAAAGTATCTGTGGTTGCCATGCGTCTTGTAGCTTGTTCAATAGCACCTGCCTTGATACTTTCCGAAATGAGAGGGACCCAGAATCGGAAATCGACGTTTGTGAGACAACCAAAGGGTTCGCCCAGGGCCATATCGCCGATGATATCGAAGGTTGTGTAGGCGAACCAGTCAGTCACGTTGACTAGTTCCCCGCGTTGAGCGAAATCTTTCATTTTCGTGCTGAACACGTCGATGTAGGATTTCACGATGTATTCTTGTTCCATGAGAGCCTTCGTGGAGAAGACGTGCGAGAGGGCACGGCGTTGGCGCGCATGGTCTGCATCATCCGCCATTGTTATTGTTGTTACGCCTGGGAGACTTTGAATTGAGCCGACGTGCTATGCTTTATCAGTGATGGACTTATTCCCATCAAGTCCCTATGGTTCAATACGTACGATAGGGTCTTTGTGGAAGTTCTTGTGACCAGGACGGCTTCCGTAGATGTCTTTCCATGCGGAAGCATCGTCGAAACATAGTTCATTTGGCGATACTCGTACAACTGGACCGTACTTGTCATGACAATCTTTTACGAAAAATGGAATTCGGCCGCGAAGAAGACTGAGCGTGCATGGGATTGGAGAGATCCTTGCGAGGAACGGTCCCGGGTATTTTGCGAGGGGGTGAAAGTATAGTCTGTATACTACAGTGATTGAGACATATGAGATGATCTTCAGACGGGCACGTTAGTATTGTAAGTTTTCGGTCAAATCATGAGAGCCTTGGCTCACTGAAATAACGGACAATGCTACTAGAACAGTCCAAGTACTGAGATCTTCAGGCATGCCCAATGAAGGAACAACGAGAACACCCATTTTTGATCCGATTAATCGAACTCTGCCTTTGGATCGTTTGGGTCTGCGATAACGATCAAGAATAGTAAGAACGAATTTTGGCGGGTCGAGAAGTATTCCTTTGGTTCCGCGTCCCCGCCGGAAAACAACACCCAAAACAGGATCACCCATCGTCAACCCACATTTGACCTGCATATTTCCGTAACCCTAAAATAGTCATTTCGTCTTAGGGCAGACTAAGGTACGGGTAGCACGGATAGCTTATTTGTGATTTTTTGGAGGATGCCACGAAGGGCCGAAGAACGGAAAATTAGCTCCCTTCCTAACGACACATTCGGTGAAGAGACGCTTCCTGGAGGTCACGACAAGTCGTTTCAAATTTTGTGCTTGGACAAGAAGCTAACACGGATTATTGGGTCATCGCAAGCTTTCTCTTTGTGCACATTGGTTCGAAACTGTCTTGCGTATTCGCTCACGTTTTTCCTTTTGACATCTTTCAGAGCTTTTAATATACCACACCATCCAGAATGGCTCCGTCCAATGTCACAAATAGATCGGGAAGCAAAAAGCGCGCCATTCGTATCGGCGGTGCTTCTGGAGGCGTCTTTGACAGATTCAGATCCATCCAGGATTTCGCTAAAGATCCAACCATTGATGTGATCTTTGGCGATTGGATATCCGAGATCAGTATGACGTTTCGAGGAAATCAGAGAGTCGAAAGAGCACAGGACGAAGAAGCTCTCTCATTCGAACTCTCATTCATCTCGGCTCTGGAACCAGCAATCAGAGCTGTTGCTAAAAACAAACAAAAGATTGCTGTCAATGCAGGATCCTGTGATGCGGGAGCTATGGCAAAGAAAGTCCAGGCATTATGTAAGGAGCATGGTACAGACTTGAAGGTATCGTGGGTTGTAGGCGATGATGTTACTGTGCAGTTCAAAACACTTCTGGCACAAGGGGAGAAGTTTGCTAGCCTACCATCAGATACTCCGATCACGGATTGGGGTGTTGAGCCAGTTTGTGCACAGGCATATCTTGGAGCTGTTGGTATTGCGGAGGCACTTCGAGATGGTGCGGACATTGTCATTTGTGGGCGTGTAGCAGATGCTTCTCCGGTAATAGGAGCGGCGATGTGGTGGCACAGCTGGGGGCGAGAAGACTTTCACGAGCTTGCGTGCGCTCTAGTAGCTGGGCATTTAATTGTACGTTATCCGTACTCCTCGGTAATCTCCGCTAACAGAGGGTACAGGAATGTTCAAGTTATATCACGGGCGGATACTACTCAGGCTTCAAACAAGAACTTCTTTGGGCAAACAACATCACAAATCTTGGGTTTCCAATTGCTGAGATCGAAGCAGACGGAGGACTTGTAATCACCAAAGAACAAGACGCCGGAGGAATTCTGAACGTCCAAACGGTAACAGCTCAGCTCTTATACGAGATCCAGGGTCCTCTTTACTACAACTCAGACGTCACCGCACGATTAAACAATATCAAGCTTGTTCAGGAAAGCCCGACTCGGGTCCGGGTGTCCAGTATCGAAGGCTATCCTCCTCCCCCAACCACCAAGATTGGGTATGTGAAACAAAGTAAACGACACCTACCCTTACTAACGGATAAACAGCATAACAGCAAAAGGAGGCTGGCAAGCAGAATTCCATTTTTTTCTGACAGGCCTGGACATCAAAGAAAAAGCGGAAATGATTGAACGCCAAACCATTGCGTCCATGGGCGACTACAGAAAGGAATTCAAGATATTGAAGTTCACCGTGACAGGATCTTGTCCTGTGAATCCGAGAAACCAGGACGAAGCGACAGTCGATCTCAGGATTTTCGCACAAAGTAAGAATCCAGATGTTATGTCTGCCGGGAAACATAAGGGAGTTGCTCCGGACACGCCCAGTTTCGCGAAGTGGTGTATTGAGAATTGCCTTCAAGGCTATCCAGGCGGAACTCCTGCAATGGATATGAGACAAGCGGTTGGGAAACCCTTTTTTGAGTAAGTTTGACCGGCTTGTTAGTTTAGTCGATGCTGATGAGTTTGGGAAAGATATTGGGTTGCTCTCTTTCCGCAATCTTTGATTCAGCATGAAGCGCACACTTTCGGTGGTCGAGTTCTCCATATTGACCCTCCGAAGATAACGAAAACATATCCCCGACAACAAGAATCATACGACACTAGCTCACCACTTCCTCTCGATACATGGGGTGAGACTATAGAAGCTCCATTAGGCTTCATAGTCCATGGACGGTAAGCGTAAACTCTTATCGAGTGTACTGGCAAAACTCTGACCCACTATTATTCAGATCGGGAGACAAGTCATCCGACTGCAATGTCGGCCTGTTTGTTCGTAATGAAGACGAATGGGACTGGCTCAGATCAACCCTTTCTATTGCAAAGATAAAGGTTTTGTTGGATGAGGAGTACAGAGGCGGCCAGATAGACAGATTCGAAATTCCAAACTTGGTAAGCTCTCGACCTCACACCTTACGACAAGGTCACTGACTTGCACTCTGTAGAAAGCCGTACATTTCCTGTTGAAGGATCACTTAGATCGTGGCGCTAATTCCTCCTCGAGTTATGATATCCTTGGGAAGAATGTTTGTAAGTTGTTACTTATTCGGTGTCCCATTGTGAAGCAAAATATTGATTTTGAGACACAGGTGAATATCTGAGGGCGAAGACTGTTTCTATACCAATGCGCTTCTTGGATAGGGGCAAAATATAACAATGAGGACCGTGATATACGAGAATAGATATGTAGCACTACTCGAGAATACTAGTACCAATGACGAAGTAAACTTATTGTGATCGATCCTAGCTTGTGTGCCTCGGAATCTAGTGAATCTAGGTTTGAAACATGCACGACTTTTTCAAACTCAATTGGGAACGTCAAAACATAAGTAAGATGACTAGGTGAGGAAAGACCAACGGAAAATGTTATCCAAATTACGTTCGCATAAAGACTGGACCAGCCCCATGGTCTGAAAACAAAACCTACAAACTGCTACGTTCAACCTCCAGCTTCTTACCATGGCTTCCAAACAATACCTCAAAGTCTCGCTATTCCTTAAGAAGCTTCCCACTATCACAGACGAGCAATTCCACGCACATTGGAAAGGTCAACATGTAGATCTCGCATTGCAGAATTCGACATTCACAAGTAAAACAAGGAAATATAATCAGGTACAACGACTGTATCAGCTAAGTCAGAGACCCTTGCTCATACAATTTGCAGGTTCATATTACGCCTGAGCTACGGGCACAAGCGGCCTCTTTTGGGATCCCAGTCATGGAGTAAGAAGTAATGACAGGTTATGCGGGATTCATCTCACTAACAATGCAAGATATGACGGAATTGCTGAAGTCTGGGTCGATAGCATGGAGGATTGGCTAGAAGTGGTATCAGATGAATCATTTGGCAAAGTGATCGCTGGTTCGTAGTATCCTTTTCTGAAGCAAGACAGAACTAATCGGAAGCGATAGCCGATGAGGGTCTTTTCATTCAGGCGCCGATAAATGTACAACTCAGCTACGACAACTTGGTTATTCCAGAGAAGAGTTAGAAGAGGGAAGGGGGAAGAGGGTGTATAAAGACTACTTTGACAACTTGGAAATGTGAAGGAAGACTATCAGAAGTATCCTCTCAGATTTTTCTGCAATATATGGTCTAGCTCAAAGCCACTTAGCTATCATACGCTGCCAAAATCTCGTCGAAATATGCCTTCGTGACACTTTTGAGTTCGGGGTGCGTCGCTACCCACCCTTTGTTCTTCTTCACACCATCAACAATCATCTCAGCTACATCACTAGCAGGAATCCTCCTTGCCTCTCTCTTCGGCACACTTTTGGACAAAACCAAAGCATCACCATACCTCCCCGGTCGACTTCTCTCAGCTTTCATGATCTCCGTCAAAGTGCCAGCTACGATAATGTTTGAAACACCGATTCCATACTCTTCTGCTTCTGGTCGCAATGCTGCTCCCAAGGTCATAACGGCGTTTTTGGCAGAAGTGTATGGACCGTGCAGACTGACCCAATTAGGCGCTATTCCTGCTTGAGATCCAACGAGAACGATATGGCCGCTCTCTTGCTTGACCAGATCAGGATAGAAAAGTTGAATGCAGTTGATAGTTCCTTGCAAGACCACATCATAAACCCAGTCCCAATCTTCCGGTCGATGTTCGAGGTATGGCCCGCCAGTTGTCACACCCGCATTGCAGACCAACAAGTCCACTCCTCCGTAAATCTTGGTAACTTCTTTGTGCATATTGACGACGGAGTCGCGACTCGACACATCGCAGATGACCGTAAGAACGTCGATGGCACCTGCTTTCCGGATTTCTTCAGCGGCGGCTTCCAATCTTTCGTTGCTTGTTGATGCTAAAACTATCTTCATGGGTTCTTTGGCGAGTTCGAGAGCGAGTGCTTTGCCGATGCCTGTAGCCCCTCCAGTAATCAATGCAACTTTTCCTTGCAGGTCTTTCATCGTGATTGCGTTGGAGTGAAAAACGTAAAAAAAATCCTGGGTGAAATAAAGTTCAGTGGAAACTAAGCTTGACTGATTATTAGACTACAGGTACAGGCTGTTGATGATATTGTTCGCGAGGATGACGGAAGTCCCTTTAGACAGAAATATGATTTCCGAGCTTGTTCAAGAATGTATATACCTACCCAGGATACTATTAGCTTAGAATCTGACTAGCCTTCCGTCGAATCCGTTCCTGTTGGTAAAAGTTACCCGATCAGCCAAACCTCCGCTAAACCCGAACACTAGCCTCGAACTCGCGCTTATATTTACCAGTAATTATAATTGATATACCCTCATGGCCCGCTCGCTTTACTTAGCTGAACATTGTGTTGACCAACATATCACACTCCCAAGCACATTACCATTTCTATCAACATGGCTAATCCAGCAATCAAAGGACCTGGGATGCTGTACGTCACTTCGCGCATCTCGAGGAAGGATATATTGTCCGAAGAGGTATTCATGAAGTGGTACGATGAAGATCATATCGCCGAAATTGTAGAGACGGACGGAATACCAAGTGCGTACCGCTACATCGACACGGACAAAAACGCGTCCAAGCCTTACCTAGCCTTCTACCCAATGCCAGATCTTGCATTCACACAGGGACCCGAGTTCAAGAACTTCAGGGTAAAGAGCGATATTCTTCCCGGCAGTGGGATATGCTTTGATCTAGCAGATATTGATGTGAGGTACTACGGACTTACTGGAGAGAGCGGTACCCGGAAAGGTGAAGAGCATACCTCAACCCAAACACAGACGCCGTCTAATTGTAATAGGAACTGCGAAGAGTCTGGTAATCACGGGAGTTGAGCCTAGCGCTGGTACCACAGATGAGGCAGTGGAGGAGTGGTACAAATCAGACGCAAGTACATCCACCGCTCTTTGTTGCATTCTTGTTGACGAGTTCTGTAATAGCACCAAGAAATGATCTCGAAACTTCCTGGTTATCATCGAAGCACATATTACAAGTTGTTGTACGCGAGAACCAATGCGCAGTCTAGAGCCTTAAAAGGTTTACCTACAACAGAGGAAGCTCCCCCGGAGCCTCCAACTTTGCAGGCAATTCATGAATTCGATCGCGTGGTGCAGCTCGACGAGTTGAAGCAAATGCAGGAAACTCCAGCGGCAAAGAAGATTCTCGCGAATGCCAAACAAGTCGAGATGGTGGTGTATAGATGGGCGAAATCGCATGGTGATAAGAAATTCTTTGACTGAGGAGGTTCGAATAGCGAAATGAAGAGAAGTGAGCAGATTAAGAACGAACACCTTTATTCATCAAACGTATTGTATTGCCGGTGATGCCTTGACATTGTGTGCAAATTTCCCAGCGTTTCACAAACCTCAGGCATCTGTAGATGCACGCACATGTGCGTGAGGTTTGCGAAGCAAGGAGAAGGTTTTCCTTTTTCACAAACAGGGTTCATCCCCACGACCACCGTGACGCAGGTGTCTAGTAGTTTAGCATATCTCGGCTCTTATTGGACTCCTGTTGATGATCGGAAATATGCGACCTCGTTTTCCGGAAGCAAGTGTGTGGAGCGTGGCGCCACCAGCCGCAATCAGCTGTAATTTGGCAGTGCAAACCAGGACTAATAACTCATCAAGCATGGGAGGTATGAATTTAGCAGTATCTTCGGAAGTTTCAAAGCAAGGAACAGACCAGTCACATTAATCCCTGATTCTTCACACATCAATCAATCCTTGTTTCTTCTCCAGTGTCCTACCTCGTCAGCCAAAATGGCATCAATTCAAGCCGAGAACCTCTTTAACGTAAAGGACATGGTGTTCGTCATTACTGGTGGTGGAAGTGGTAGAGTTTATTGTGTCCATTTCGACCAAGACACTTCTGATCTGGTGTAACAGGAATTGGAGCCATGATGGCGAAGTCACTAGACGCCAACGGAGCAGCCAAAGTATACATCATCGGCCGAAGACTCGAGAAGCTCCAGGAAGTTACAAATCAAGCCATCAACAAGTCAATCATACCAATCAAAGGTGACGTTTCCCTGAAAGAATCTCTTGCCGAATGTGCCGCTCGTGTTGCATCAGAAACACCATTCGTCAACGTTGTTATTGCCAACAGCGGATCCCAAGGCCCAACAGTCAATGAACTTCCGAAAGACGGAAGCCTGTCACTGGCTGAATTCCATGAGTTCCTCTGGAAGCCAACCTACTCGGAGTTCAATGAGACATTTGAAATCAACTCCACTGCAATGTTTTTCACAATGGTTGCCTTCCTGCCCCTCCTTGATGCAGGAAATAATCACAAATCATCGCCAACGTCAGCCACTGGTGTCAAAAGCCAATTTATCATTACGGGTTCGATAAGTTCTCACAGCAGGCGACCAGCCATGGGGTTTGCGTACTCAGCGAGCAAAGCGGCGGCCGGTCTCATGATGAGACAAATCTCAACAATGATGGCTCCGTATCATATTCGTGCGAACATCATCAATCCAGGAATATACCCCTCTGATATGAGTGCGGTAAGTTCGGCCATCTCTTTTCTAGAGTCAGTTCACTAAACAAAATCAAGGCCTTCATGGCCGGCAAAGATGGATCCAAGCTTGGTTCTCTTGATGCAAGTATCGTGCCTGCAACTCGGACCGGTACTGATGAGGATATGGCTGGAGCTACACTTTTTCTTTGCAGTCGAGCGGGTTCTTATATTAACGGACTCGTACTCAATACTGATGGTGGACGGTTGGCTATAGTCCCTGCGACGTATTAGCTGATCAAATGATGCGATGAATTCACATTCCTGCTAGTTTTCATTTTCACTTCTTCTACACTTTCCTCCAAACTACGCCAGAACACTGGGTCGCCAAACTTATCAACCATAACTCCGTCGGCGCTTGTACTACTCCAAGATTCCGTCAAGCTCTGCAACTAGAGCTGCTGGATAACTGTCTTCAGCTATCAACCGCGGTTCGCCATAAGCTTTTCGAAAGAGAAAGAACATATCTCAAGAGTATATCCCCACGGATCAGCCACATATACCGTACACTCATTTTCCCCCTTCACAGTTGCAGGCACCACGGTCTCCGCTATCTTCTTTCCTCCCGCAGCAACCACCTTCCGACACAGTCCTTCAAGATAGAATGAACTACCTTTTCCACTGTGCCGGCTATAATGCAGCGAATTACGCTGGCTTGCTGCGTTTGCCCAAGGCGAAGAGCACGGCCAAAGGTTAATCTCTTGATAAAAGGATTGCATTGTGGTTCGAGAAGCAACGGTAAGATTGAGACTATATTATGAGTTGTTAGTAAGGTTCTTTAGTAATTATCGTACAGAATAAAAGGACCGCTTTACCTCACAGCACCCGTGCCTAAAATCATAAGAAGAATAGAGGTTGACTAGCTAATACTAAATTCGACTAATATATTTCGACGCTTAGTTAGTTTATCGAGCTATAGATTCGATAGTATTGGAGGAAGTACTTATTAAGAAGCTTAGCGATAATATTTAAAGTTATCTTCCAGAACGAGAAGACAATACTAGAAAAGAAGTTAGTAAATAATAACTTTAGCTACTATTAGGGTAACGTACCTCTTTCTAGTAGTACGATCTTCAAGAATATTACTAAGTAGAGCTTTTAGCTTTATTAGTACCTCTTACCTTAAACAACTACTCTTAGTCTATAAATTAAAAGAAGTAATAGTTACTAAAGATTCTATTCTTATACTACCGTTCTCTAA
The DNA here is from genome assembly GCA_010583015.1 of Tothia fuscella. NCBI lineage: Eukaryota > Fungi > Ascomycota > Dothideomycetes > Venturiales > Cylindrosympodiaceae > Tothia > Tothia fuscella. Next base: position 95,384 of record MU007117.1, read on the forward strand.
TATTCTCCTATAGTAGAGGTAGTAGTATTTAATATTACTATTTCTTACTTTTCTACGCTTAGAGAGATAATACGACTAGTAACTCTTATAAACAAGATAGTAATAATCTAATAGAGTAGTAGTACTAGAACTCTTTAGATAATTAATCGACTTATCTTATTACTATAGAAGAATAAGAGCTTCTTTCGAGTCTATTAGTAGAAAAAGCTAGCTATATATATTTGTATCTAATTATCTATTATTATAATATAACGTAACTCTAGGAATTTTTAAAGAAGAATATACTTAGCTTAAAATTCTTTTTAGTATTAATTATAATCGATATAACTTATATATAGTTCTTACTAATATAAAGAATACTACTTAATTTCTTATTTAGATAGAGTCTTAACCCTAGCTTTATAATAATTCTAGCTTTATAATACGAAAAATAACTATAGTATATATAATACGTATTATTCTCCGTATTACCCTCTAATAAATTCTAAAAACTATTAGAGCGCGAACTATAGATCTAGAAGGCTCTATATATCTATAAATTAGAAGACTTTAAATTAATTAATACTACTATAGCCTTCTTTAACGTAAACTATTATATAGTATATTATAGACTTAATAGAGGCTTAATATAGACTTAGAGCTATAAAATAGCTTAAATTCTTACTAATATAGAAGAAGATACTCTTATATAATAGATTAAGTAATATATAAATTCTAGAGCCTATTTTACTAATATATTACTTAAAGAGCTTATAATTTAAATTTAAATTATATATATTATATATATATTATACCTTCTCTATTCTATTTTCCTACTTCTCTATATTAATAATAAGTAGATCTAGTAATTCTAAATAAGATATTCTAAAGTAGAAAGTATATATACTTATTAACTTAAGTATATATAGAAAGAGGAGGTAATATATAAGTATATAAAGTACTAGTTTAATATAGTTAGTATAATAGTATAAGAGTATAAGTATAATTCTATAAATATATAGAATATAGATAAGTCTAGATTTAGTATTAGTAAAGAGTAGATACTAAAGATACTTATATACCTTAATAGTATATAGAAGTATTAAGAAATTAGAGATAAATAGAAGTAGGTAATAGTAATTAAGTATATTAATATTATAGGTAAAGTACTAGGGCTACTTATAATATTTAAAGGCTAGAATATTAATACGCGATAGATTAATAAATTATTACCTATAGAATAGTACTTTATAATAAGTAAGAATAGCTAGACTTTAAATATTCTTAGAATAGTATAGTTAATAAATATTTTCGACCCTTTTACCTATAAGAAAGTAGTAGGTTACTAGTATTTACTTATTATAGATAGGTAGAAGAGTTACTTTTAGGGTAATTTTATCGCCTATTATATAGAGAAAAATATTAATCTTCTTATTATATCTCCTTACTACTTATATATACTCTAGCTACTTAATATTAGTATATTTATAGTATTTAAGTAGGCCTATACTATTAAGATATATATAATCTTCTAGCTTAGTTTATAGTATATTATATACTCTAAATAGCTTAAGTTACTCTTCTATATACGCGAAAAGGTAATAAGTAAGGAGAATATCCTTAATAAATAGTATAATACTAGTTTATAGTCTATACTATCTATATAAATACTTAGATTACTTCTAAAAGACTTACTTATACTAGCTCCTTAACTAATTAAACTAGGTATAATAATTACTTTTAATTATTCTTTACTATAGAGCTTTCTTCTAGAAATAGTTAAACTATTAAAATTAAATAAAAGATTTATAGAGTTATTACGTAAGTACCCTAATATTATTTTACTAGTAAAGCGCTATATAGAGTATATAACCTAGCTATATAGAACTTAAAATATAACTATTATAATAATAGCTAGATAAATATCTAATTAATCTAAGCTTTTACAAAAGTATAAAAAAGCTAAAAAGAAAAAAAGAGTTTAATTAGAGGGAATTTTAGTCTATTTAACTATAGAAGTATTATATATAGCCTATAAGAAGGAAGCGCGTATTATAGTAAAAAAGCTATAGAAGTAGCTATATAAAGTAATTATTACTTAGGCTTCTAAGAAGAAGAAAAATAAGAATTCTAAGAATTTATTAGATAGTTTTATTAAGGAGCTAGTAGTACGTAGGTAGCGTATAGTATTCTTATATATTAAGGTTTAATTTTTATATTATAATACTAGAGTTATTATAAAGCTAGAGTTAAGACTCTAGATAAAGCTTCCTTAATATAATTATAGGTTCTAGAGTTCTAAGACCCTAGTTAGATTTTCTTATATATTAAGGTTATATTTATTCCGATCTAATCTAGTACTACTCTATATAGGGAGGTTTATTTAACTTTTAACTACTTTAAGGAAGAAAACCTCTCCTTTAAAAAAATAAAATATCTTTATCTTACTTAGGGTTTCGTACGGTATAGGACGGGTCGGGTTAGTATATATCGGCTCCGTACTATAGTAGTACGAGACTATTATAGTATAGTAGTAGTATAGTATAAAAATTTCGGTAGCCTACTCCCGATTTATTTAGTATTCTAATCTTATAGTAGTATTTATAGTAGTCTTAAATCGTTATAATTTTATATTTAAATAAGATTCTATTTAATACCCTAACTATATACGAATATTAAATATATAAGAGTTAAACCTTAGAGTTAATCCTAGCTCTCTTTTATAGAGAGGTAGAGGTAGTACTATATATAGTAGTAGTCTTTTATATAACTACCTACAGAGCTCTACTAATACCTCATCCTCTAGAAGGTAATAGAGTATCTACTCTACTTAATTAAGAACTAACCTAACTTCCTAAACTAACCCAACTTCCTAAAATAGACTAAGAACTAATCTAACTAATTATAGTATTATCCAGATTATTATCCAGATTATTATATCTATTAAAATTACTTAGTAGATTTCTTATCTTCTTATTATTATTTTTATTATTAGAAAACTCTTCTATATTACTAATATTAACTATTCTTATCTACTCTATAACTTAGTTTAGTATCTTATTATTTTCTTCCTTCTTAGCCTTAAGTTCCTCTAGTAAGATTACCTTAATATATATAAGAAGATAATATCCTTACTTTATCTCGAGATTCTTCTTATACTACGTATAGTAGTAAACTATTAAGGCTACAAGAAGCTTAGCGCTATACGTTTTATTATTAAAGTTAAAGTTATCTATAATACTAAATTCTTACTTAATTTCGACCCTAGTACCTTAAATAGTATAAATATTCTATTCTATTAGCGTAATATAAGAAAACCTCTTCTTATAAAGCCTCTAGTTATTAAGTAGCTTAGTTACCTATATTAGAGTCCTATCTATACTAAATTAGTAAAAGATACTACTATAAAAACTACTATAAAAACTTACTATATTAGCAATAGTTAACCTACTCTATATCTACATCTAATAATATCTCTTTACTATAGTCCTACTCTTTAGGTCTATTATCCGTTAAAACGGCTATTATATAGTTAAAGTTAACTTACTTCTTAGGCTACAAATTCTTTAATATAACCAATTATTAGGTCTTTAGCTATCTATCTCGATACTCTACCTTCTATAAAGCCTTAAGCGTAACCTAATACTCTTATTAGTAGGTAGTACCTTACTAATATAGACCTCACTAACTTAAATCTTTAGCATACAGATTAAAGAGAATAACTATACTATAGATTTTACCAGCCTTAGAATATTCCGTATCCTAATAGTATTTTTTTAGCTTCTTCTCTATACCCTTAAGACCATTAAGAATATAATATTTCTATAAGACTCTCTTTCTCTCTAGTAGTATTTTATAAGTAAGGATATATAAAAGAAGAATCTTATATACTTTAAATACTTAATAAATTATTAGGTCGCGTATAGTACTAATAAACTACGTAGAAATAGTAAAGGGATAAAGAATTATAATAATATAGTTAATTTACTATTACTTAAGATTACTAAGTAAAAGGTATTAATAATACTTAGTATAAATTTATTAACCGCCTCCCTAATTTTTATAAGGTGTATTAATATTTAGTTAGTAGAATCCTACCTTATTCTTATATCCTAGAAGTACTATAGAACCCGATATCTCTTAGAGATTTTTACGGAAGGAAGATAGGCGTTAGTAGGGTTTCCTACGGGGCGGAACGGGGCGGGGTTATACCCTAGAGCCCCGTCCCGTGCCGGTCCGGGTCTAAAACGGAACGGTAGCGGAACGGGTCGAAAAAAATAGGATTCCGGACCCGTTTTTTTCGGGATCCCGTTCTTCTAGGAACTCCTAATATTTACTAAGTAAAAGTATATATTAGTATCTATAAAGGATAATTTGTATAATTTTTAATATATATTAGTTAATTTATTAGAGAATTAATAGTATATTAAGCCTAAAATAATTATATAAATTAAATTAATACAATTAAAAATATAAATTAAATTAATACAATTAAAAATATAAATTAAATTTTAAGTCAATTCTAGTACTAAATACTACTATAAAAACTACTATAAAAATTGAAACGGTATCCCGTTAATTAACGGGACGGTTGTAGGTTTTTCGAGACGGGTCTAGTATAGGTTTTTACCCTTAGACCCCGTCTAGGGTTACCCCGTACTATAGGAAACTCTAGGCGTTAGTAGTAGTTTTTTCCGCCTATAACTTCTTTTAGATAGCTTTAAAGGCGTTCTAGTATATTTTACTATAGTTAATATAAATAGCGAGCGCTCTAGCCTTTAAAATTATATAGGGGAGCTTTTAAAGGAAATTAGTACGAGCGTACTACTATAAAAACTATTATAAAACTTATATTATTTTTAGACTATTTATCTAAGCTTCTTCTTAAAAGTATAAATACTCTATTATCTTTTATCTACTTCTAATTTCTCTAGACCTTACTATTCTTTATATTAATCTTTATACTAAAAATTAACTAAGTTACTATAAGTATTAGGAGCCTATAAAGTTGTAGGCTCGGAGTATACTTACGGAGTAAGGTTACTCTATAGAGCTCTTATATATATCTAAGAATCTCCTTCTAAAGTACCTAGTTCTTTAGCTATTAGTTTACCTACCTATCTATTCTTACTATATCTACTTGTTCTAGAGACCCTTTTATAATAAGCTAGATAATATAGATAAGGTATAGAACGAGGGTAATTAATTAATAGACTTTATCTATCTTTACCCTTTTCTATATATATATAATTATATTTTCTACTATAGCCGTTCTATTAATCTAAGTCTTTAGTATTTTATTATTTAATATATTGTCGGAGATAATTATAGAGAGCCGATTATAAAGGCTAAAGCTCTAAAGCCGCCTAAAGGTTATTTCTCTAAAGTTAGAACTACTATAATTACTAGTTACTAGTTTAAACCTAATTATAGCCTCTACTATCTCCTATTCCTTAGTAACCTAGTAAGCTTTAATCACAATAAAGCCCTCCTAATAAGGCGCGGACTAATAGTCTAGAATAATAGCAACCTTTATAGAAGCCTTAGGAAGCTTCTACTTAATATTCTCTTCTATAAGTATTTAGTACTTAAGAATACGTCTAGTAAGTATAGATAAGCTTATTACTATAATTAATAGATTAGTATATTTAATTATCCGTTTAAATTTAAGGCTATTAATAATAGATATAGACTAGTAGTATCTAATAATAGTATATAAGAGCTACTAATTAAAGCTTACTAGTATTAACTTAAAGGGTCCTAAATTAATTAAGTTACTTTCTACTTTTTATTTCTATAATAGAGTTAGTAAGTAATTTTTTATAGTAGTATTTATAGTAGTACTGATTCCATAAAACCCTCTTAAATACCTAACTATTAGAGGCCGCGTTACTTCAAAATATTTAAGCAACCTTTAGTCTAAGGGTAGTCCGATATTCTAGTAGTTTCGTTTATTATAGTATAGCCTAGAATTATATTATAATACTTATAGACGATTTTTAGATATCCTATTAGCCTATTAGCCCCTT
>MU007118.1:1081-83373 GCA_010583015.1 Tothia fuscella
CGAGACCGTACCGACCCGTTCGGTATTACCCCGTACCGTGGGAAACCCTAAGGCTAGATACTTCTTTATTTAATTTCTTTATAACTTATTTCTCTATACTTATTAGTTATCTTAAGTACCTAAAAAGCGAACTTTACTTAGATAAGATAGTAAGTAATTCTTTAAATCGCGGATAATTATTTTAGTTACCCTGTATACTTATTATTAACTAGATTAAGAAAAGAAGTATATCTTCTAATTCCCACGGATCTTAAGGGACCTCTTACCCGTTCTCGCTCGTAGTAACATCTAACCCGACTCTTGGCCGCTCGAGAATACGAAGAGCGTAATTGCGGTTATTGATGCTCTTGGACTGCCTTCCGCATCGATTCCGGGTGGGGATAAAACCAGCGAGGCCAGTACTAACACAGATAGTCGACAAAACACAGTATTGCCCCTGCGAGAAATGATCTCTGCGCCAACGTTCCCTGTCATGTACTGGAATAATTTCAATTGCAACGATTCCTTCAGCGACATTGATAAGAATCTGCAGATAGACAAATATGCAAGATACACCATGTACAGTATTGAGATCATATTTCCGTGTCCAAGTGGCTAAACAAACGGGGAATTGTCAAAAAGATAAGCTGTTCCGTCTGAGTGGCCAATCTTTGTAGTGCTTCCTAAGAAGCGGTTCCACATTTCAGTCAAGAATTTGAGGAAACGGGATGTCGACGAGTCAGAGTGTGGGTTGAAGAATAGTACTCAATGAGGTAGACCTCCATTATTGGTATATGGTCTCCACTCCCCTAGTGCAAGCACTGTAAACACTGCTCGCGAGGCCTGAATGTTCAAACGTCTCTGGTCAACTTATACGGACCTCCAAGAATCTTCTCTACATTACACAAATGTGTGTCCCCTTTAAGACATCCAAAGCCGAGCAGGAGGGCGTCGTGGGAGCGGATATGGCGTACAAGTACATCTGATCACTAGAAGTTATACCACATTGATTATCCCAAGACTCTCCCTCTCTCGAGATCCTCACTAGCACGACCTCTGCGGTCAAAGCTCGATCTCCCCCAGCTGACGTGCGTGGTTCGAGAATTGACTCTTACAGGTGGCGCCAAAGACTCAAAATCTCTTTCGAATCCTACACTCTTTCTGCCAACATATCGATCAACACTTTGATCTCTTATCTTCTCGATATTTGACACTCGTGGAGCGTCCAGCATACTCTGCACTTTTCTTTCCAATTCCGTTCTCTTAGCTTTTTCGGCGTGCTTGCGACGAAAGATGAGCTTGTAGACAGCGGCTTGTGTTTTCCGACCATAATAACCCACATCATCCACGGTCAAGGCGATTATAATCAGGGGTACTGAGATTCCCAGGCCAATTCCAAACATGTACTTGGCCACATAGGAGAGATGTAGACTAGGTGACCCATCTTCCGATCGCGGAAATTCTTCAATATTGATGGTGAAGAACGCGGCAATGAAGGAGATGGGTAGGAATATTACTGTGACGATGGTGAAGACGAGGATGGTTTGCCCTTGATGGGCTGTCAGTGCTGCCTGATCTCGAGCGAAACGAGCTTCGAATGCGTTGGCATGCTTTTGCTTGAGATCGAGGAGATGAGTCAAGGAGGTGTAGATGCCTTGTGCTTGCTTGTCCATCCTCTCCACATCCTTAATATGGACATCAATGACCTTCAGTTGTTCGCGTTTCCTTCCCTCAATCTCGTGTGAGTCTGTTGATTTTTTGCCCAGTTCTTTCATGACATGCTCAGCAAGCTCGGGGAGGATAGTGGCCTGATATTGCAGCACCATGGCAATGATATTCAGTTCGTCCCGGATATCTTTGATCTCAGCAAGCAGTTCAGACTCAACACCAATGTCAAGTAGAGCATCCACAAATATGGGATCGCTATCGTAATCCCGCTCTTCCTCGCCAATGGGGCCACCTGTAACCGGTAATCGTCGAGTCCCACGAGCTCGTCGATGAGTTTTGAGCCACTTGGCAGCAGCAGCAGAGGCTGTATTAAACCGCGCGAATAATTTCGTCTCCCGATTGGTCTATTCTCATTTGTTAGTCAGAGCTCACTACTGCATTTAAGCTCGACTTACCACATGGCCGATAGAGCTTTCAAACATATCGAGGAACTGATAGTTCTCGTCATCCATTCGATGTCTATCGAACATTCCGCAGCATCGAGACGTTATAAGCATAGCCAGATCATACACAGACGTGATCGGAGGCCGAGTTTTGGCGTTCATATCCTCTATAATACCGTCAAGGACATTTAGTGGGTCGTTTTTGGGCTGTTGCCATCGCTGTGGAAAACTCGTAACTATCAGTTCTGACTGGGAGTTAGTAAGTGCCCTATGACCCCGTTGTTGCGGCACAAACCTTTCCCCAACACCCACAGCCACAATTGGTCGACCATGAAAATTTTCGCTTCCAGATTTCGTCTTTTGCAGTATCGGTAGACGACTTGGTCTCGATCTCTGTCAGACGTATCGATCCCATGGTAGAAGAATTGATCCAGTGTCCTCCTTGTATGAAGAGGAGGAGATCCCTTGAGATATGCTTGTATGAGCATTTCGTCAGGTAAGTTGTAATCTAGGGGTTCTTGACCGCAGCTTGCTCGTTTGATCGCCTGGGCCATCCGTTCCCGTCTTTCATCTGTTTCATAGTGTAGGAAGGGCATAAAAAGTACGATCTTTCCATTGGATCCGAGCGCATCTTTGGACGGGACTGGGGATCGAGAGGCCTTATCTCCCTTTTTGTTTCTATTGTTGTTATTGTTGCTAGGTGGCCCATCCCCTCTCTTGTGTTTCTTAGCGTGCCTCTCTTTGATCTGCTCCGATTTGCCCCTCTTCTTCTCAGATTTGGGCGTACTCTCTCTCACGGGCGAAGGTGGCGGTCTTCGTGGCGATGAAGCTTCTGGTGGTGGATGAGCGTCTGGTGGTGTCACTGTGATCAATGTGGCTGCGGAGTCTTCCATGGGAGGGTCGTTTGGCTCTTCAGGGCGGCTCTGTTTCTCTGACTTCTGTGGCATGTCCATGTGCTGGCAAAATGTTCTCATGAAGTGAGCGTGTACCGTCGGTCCGCGATGCTCCTGTCCAAAACACTTTTCCAAGGCTTTGAAGTCTTCTACGTCGTGGTGACTGCCTTCTGTGAACGACTTTGCGATTAAAGCTTCTAACCAATTGATGTTATTTGCTGGTAAGTGAATCCATCTAAAAGCAGGTTGATGACGAATGTTTTTCACATTGGTGGGCACTTTGGGCTTGTTTGTGTCTTCGTTCCATCCATATAAGAGTTCATACACAGAATGCTTGAATACAAGTTGCTTCTTATTGTCTCGGAAGACGCCAAAATCAACCACGGTAGCGTCAAAATTCTCGCAAGCACTTCGTGGCAAAGGAGGTAGACGGCCACCAGTTCTACCAGGAGACAATAACCGCACAATATCTCTCCAGTCTTTCTCTGCCGCACAGAGCATAGGCGTTCTATCAAAAGTGTCCTTGATGGCCAGGTTTGCTTCAGGTCTGGCCAGGATGCACTTTACTACCTCTTCGTGTCCATTGAATGCAGCCCAATGTAGAGCAGTCATTCCGTTGAAAAGTTCAGCATTCACATTAGCACCGGCATTCAGTAACAGCTCCACCACCGCAGCGTTGCCTTTCTCGGCCGCATTGTGGAGTGGTGTCCACCCACCATCGCTTTCTATCCTAGGATCCGCTTCATGTGCAAGTAGAATACGTACAATCTCGACATGATTACCTTCTGCTGAACTACCTTCAGCGGCAAAGTGAAGAGCTGTACGACCACGATTATTAGATGCTCGCACATCTGCTAGCCTCGCGTGCTTCCCAGAGAGTAGAAGCTCCACAAGTTCTAATTTGCCCGTTACAGCGGCCCAGATTAAGGCTGTCCGTCTTGTGTCGTCCTTGGCTTCCATATCTGCATTGTTCTGCAGCAGAAGCTGAACCATATCAGCTTTCCATCTACCAGGACCCTTAAGGCCTTTCCGTTTTTCCTTCTCATCCCATTGTTTCTCTGCCGATTCTCTTTCCAACTTTTCCTTTTCGAGCCTCTCTTTCAAGAGCTTTTCCTTCTCTGCTTTCTGCTTATCAGAGAGCTCCTCCTCTACAAATGGCTGCTTTCCAATAGCCTGCTTCTTGGCCGCTTGCTTTTGTGCTCCTCCCTTTTGCGCTGGCATTTTCTCATACGCAAGGCCTTCCGCGGCCATGTGAATAAGAACGCTCCTGCCTTCCTTGTCGCGAGCATTTGGATTTGCGCCACCCGCCAGCAATGCTTCTACAGTGCTGATACTTCCGCGCAAGGCGGGCTTGAACATCGCAGTACGACCATCTTTATCTTTTGCTTCTGTGTCCGCACCGTGCTTTAACAGCAACTTAATCATCTCGTCGTGACCTCCTTCCGCAGCCTTATACAGGGCTGATGGTTCATGATCGCGTCTCGGGTTTACATCTGCTCCTTTCTCAATGAGAAATTTAGCTAATTCATGGTTCCTTCTGCCACGCGCAGATACGCGCTGTAAAGACTGGCGCAAAGCATCTCGGTCCGCTTGGGAAGTCCAATTCCATCCCGCATCTTGAAGAAGTTGGCGAGCTTTTCCTTCTTCGCCAGCTGCCGAAGCTTGAATAAGCGAAAGGTGTCGCGGATCGAGATTACTGCTTCCAATGCTGGACATGCCGGGCAGCTTATGGAGGTTGTATTAGGGGTTTTGGTAGCATGATGAAGCTATACTTCCGCTGTATCTTTGACAACGGTCGTATGGCGTTAAGTCTGCGAGGCGGGTTCGGATCGGTCCCGTCCTTAGTGATGATATTTCGGGGCGTATTCAAGTTTGTACGCTGCTGCGCAAGAAGAAATACACTCTGCAAACATACAGGATTTGGCCGCAACCCCTGCAACGCCACAAGGGTAACAGCCATCTTGGCTGATGCTGAGGAGGTCGTTAATTTCCAAGCTCCTTTAATGGAGAGTATAACTGTTGTAATCATGAGGACCCTCTTCGAGGAATTAACAATCGAGATAGAAATAACTCGAAACAGTCGTCAAGCCAAGTAAACGTTGAAACAAAGCTTCGCTCCCGTCTTAACAACCGGGAAATCGTTGTGAGGAAAACAACTCAGGTACTCTGTACCACCAAACATCACTTCTCATGTCAAGGTCTATCTTAATACACCACTCGTTTTCTGTTGCATGCTCGAGAGCCTGCGAGAGCGGTTTGATTGATGATTCCGAGCGTTCTTTTGAAAACGACCCAAACCAGTGGGCCAAAAGGACTTGAGTGCTACAATATGCAAACAAGTCCGCCGGAACGTAAGCGAATAGAATTAGGTTGAGAAGACGTGGTGGAAAAGATTACAAGAATCGTCAAGTGTGGATCATAGTAAGAGCACTTGTCTTTCTGCTTTATGTCAAGTTTGATCGTATTCATAAACACTTGATCATCTCTCATGCTTCGTTGTTAATTCAGACAATCTATCAATTCACAGCTTCTAAAAAGATCTCTTTATTCAGGAAAAATAAAAGCCTATCAGTGGGGAGGAATTCATCAACTGTCGAAGCAGATTCGCGGTCACGCCTCAGGCACATAATGTAGGTGCTTTTGTTCTGGAATCCGGATACAGCTTCCACTATTACGCCAACATCTCACAAGTACAAAGTAGACTGGGGGCCTTGGGAACCAGGAGAGGGGTCGTGTTCATGATTGTACAGCCACAGCTATACAGCACCATCAGGGATGGTGCTGCGAAGACCACTATCCTCAGTACATATCTTGAAGAGGGCAGCTTCAGAATGTTGGGAATCCCCTCAGATGGTGAAATTCGTATTATTACTTGGGAAGATCACTGGAATCCATACACTATTCTCAAGAAAAATCTCTTTCCACATTCGCTCAAAGTCAGTCAATGAACGAAACCAGTAGTTTTGGGCGGTAACGTGGAAGCTGTAAGACAAATCCAAAGATTCGCAAATGTAGGTATTCTCCGGGCAGTAAACATAGGAACCATTGAGTCTATTCGAGTGACAAGACCTCGCGTGAAGCTGGCATGAAGGAGGATGAAGTATCCGGGATACTGGATTATACTCTTCTCTTAGTTGCATTCATGGTATTGTGTTTTCTGAGATCAATGCCGCTTTGCCTCATGGTGGTATTGCTATTGGAGACAAGGCACTGACGCAGCAAACGATAGTTCAAATCGATGTGGGTGTCCACTATCTATGGGTACTCATCCGATCTTTGTAGAAGCTTCTTCAGAGATCCGAAGCCAGATCCGATCTTTCGTTTACTTGAGAAGAGAGTTGGATTGAAATCTCAACAAGAACACATTGTAGATGAGCACTCGAAATGCCTTATGGCAGAGGGCATAGTCCAGCAAGCGCAAATAGAAGGAGCCAAAATGTTCAATACCAATAACGCCGCTGCGGATGTCGACAATTGTGGACTCGTACTGTCATCAATAATGCTGGATACACGGGCACACTTACGCCTCGCCTTGGTAATGGGATAGGAATAAAACATATGCGCAGCTTCTCGAACTCCTCACAGCGTTCACAGGGACTGATATTTCCTCAACCCATGAATCGCCATATCTGAACAAATGTAATCAAGGAATCTATCTCCGGGGTGAATTTGGCGTCAGACAGGAAGATCACTTATCTCATCAAGCCAAATGGCCAAGCAGAAGCTATAAGCGGAGAGCGAGCGATCTCGCCGTGCGAACCATAATATCAGCTTGAGTCCCTAATCGAACTGTATGGGGAACCTAAGGTACAGACGAGATTGCACCGAACAATCATCACGAGCAACATGAGTAGTCTTTGATATTCACTTGTGAGATTGATACTTCAGGAATGACTGACTACGGAACCATCAACTATAACAGTCCCGCCTACCACAAGCTGTCAAATCCCCAAGCCACAGCAAAACAAAAGGCTACTTCCCTTAGGAAGCGATCACTCACCACAGGTAAGGATAGAAACCCGTACACACCGACCAAAGCCAAAACTAGTCAACCCAAAATCCTAAATCCTATCAAGGCGGCCCTTACCAATACGGACTATCAAACATCAATTAGCTCCTCGGCTCGAACCTCTGAATAGGGTCTAACACCAAATGCAGTATCAACAAGGGTATGTGCATAGCTCTTTTACCTCAAGCCCCAAGGATTATGAGAAAATCACCAAGCATGGGTCGGATCGATCGTCACTGGGATGGAACCTGGGAACAGAGACCAAGATTTGAGAAATGTATTTTGTTGTACCATTTCGATAAATAGATATTATTAGTGTATGAGCATTCATACGACCTGTTAGGGACAGTGGCCAAGCTCGAAGAAGAAGGAATGCCAATGGCGCTATTACAAACAGTCGCTAAAACGAGCAGTATTTCCATCCAGCTTCAGTATTACCCACGCATGCAAAGATCGCACCCATTACCATCAAACCAACCTAGATCATCCTGCCCAATTTTTATGATCAAGATCCTAACTCCGTCGCTATGTACATGTGTATATTTGCAAAGTGTGCCAATCGCAGTGGCAGTGTTTCCCAAAAGATTAAAATTCGTCATTAGATGTCATAAAAATAAGGTTCCAAACAAAAGGAAAGAAACTCATATCCAGAGTTGGACCATAGCTAACAACGCAACTATTGTTGCCGTGAGTGTGAAGCTGACGCTGGCACTATCTGAAGCTGCACCCTTCTTTGTGGTCGTGGCAGCGGCGGTGGCGGATGCTGAGGTGGAAGTTATCGATTTGGGTGTGTTTGTTGCTGTGGATGTTGCAATTGCACTGACAGCTTGTGGTGTATTTGTGGCTGGGAAGAGTGTTGTTGTCTTGCCATTAATCACAACAGCAGTGGCGCCAGATGCTAGAGAGATGACTGTGCCATGTACAGTGATTGAACCGCCCGGTGTTAATGTCTGCCCATCGACAACGAATGTTGTGCCCGAATTTGCGGTATAAGTATGACCGGCAAAGGTTAGCAGAGGTGGGTTAGTGATTGTGGCTGGAGCACTAATGAATGAAGTGCTCCCATCCACTACAACGTAGGATCCTCCAGATCCAAGTGAGACTGTGTGGCCGTCGACAGTAATGACTCCGCCGGGTGTAAGAGTCTTCCCGCCAATGATGTAGGCCCCTGATACCTGAGTAGTTTGTGCATAGGTAGTGCCACCAATAATTAGTGCTGGAATCGTGCCTAGTGCGATAGTGGATGTCTTTCCATTGACGACGATAAAAGAGGCGTCTGCTCCGAGCGATAAAGTCGTGCCTACAACAATGATCTGCGAGCTGGGCCGCAGCGTTTGCCCTTGGATGACAAATGAGCCTCCTGGCAGCTCTGTGAACAATGTTCCAGCCACATCAACCGCGGCAGGAGTGATTATTGCTCCAATTGTTTGGGTCTGACCATTGACGATGGCAATTGTGGATGAGGCTCCAGTGCCCAGTGAGATTGTATTGCCATTGGCAATAATCATACCGCCAGGAGTGAGCGTTTGGCCGCCAATTATGAAAGATGATCCTCCAGTGACCGCTTTGACAGTGCTACCATCTACAACGATAGAGGGAGCAACAGCAGCAGCAGTCGGAAGGATTGCTGGGCGTGTTATCGTCTGCCCGTTGACGACTATTGCTGTCGCGCCCTCGGCGAGAGACACTGTATTGCCATTGATTGTGATCCTCCCACCTTGAGTAAGTGTCTGACCCTGCACAACGAAGGCGCCTCCAGGATTCGCAGTAACTACTTGACCTCCAATATTCACGATGAGCGGTGGTGTCGGACCAGGTCCGGAGAGTGGAGTGGTCTTGCCATTCACAATAACGGCCGACGCCCCAAGAGCAAGATTGATGGTAGTGCTGCCAACCACAGCTGTACCGCCAGGAGTCAGGATCTGTCCTGGAGCAACAAAGAATTGTGTAGCCGCATTTCCAGTAAACGTGGATTCCGCAAAGGTGAGAACTGGGACGAATCCAGAAGGCCTCGAATTCCCATTTTCCGCAAACCCAATACCAGCAACACTCGGCCCAGGCGCCGGGCTCAACGCTGAGCTTGCACCACCAAGAGCACTGATGATGTTTGCTAGAAGTCCACCGGTACCAATCGTCCCGCCGCCAATGCCTTGCACAATCGCAGAACCAACGCCGGAACCTGTGCCTCCCGAACCTGAGCCTCCGCCTGAACCTGAACCATCTCCAGAACCTGGACTTCCAGAACCTGGTCCTGAGCCACCGGGGGCCGGACCGCCCGAGCCCACACCTGAACCTCCAGAGTTGGAGCCTCCAGAGCCTGGACCTTGAGAGCCAGAACTTCCGGAGCCAGAATCACCCGAGCCAGGATTTCCAGAGCCAGAACCACCAGAACCAGGACCAGAACCTTGAGAGCCTGAATTTCCAGATCCTGAACCTCCAGAACCACCTCCGATGACACTCCCAACGACGACCCTAGTACCAATGGTGACAGTTGCGGCGCCAGGATTTCCGGTAACTACAGCAGGCAGTGTCGCCACGAACCCACCACTTGTTACAACAACGGAAGCAATGTGGACACCACCTCCCGAATCAGCCTGGTCAAAGGGACTTGCAGCACCACCATCACCAGTCGGTGTAGGCGCATCTAAGCCTCCATCATCGGAAACTTCGCGGTGGACCTTGAAGACTGAAAACCCGCGTTGATAAGTGACTTCGACTACGACAATCATAACCGGAGCTGAGGCAATCCATAAACCGGGCAAGCAAGATGATTCAGGAATTGTATCAATAAATTCTTGTAAGACATCCCCTGTTTGAGTTACATTGTCTCCTAGTCCGGTGCCGAGATATTCGTAAGCATAGGGTACTGGTAGTTGGTAAGTAGCTGTGCTTGTCGAACAACTGAGCTGTCCAGCAAGATCGGTCGTAGTCTCCGCCGTCTCAATTTCATACGCAGTATAATACACCACGTTAGTAGGCTGAGAAGCGATGTATCCAACCCCAGTCGGTGCTGGAACAAGGACGGAAGGGATCCCTGGATCTGTATACATCGCATCCACAAAATCGAGTCCGAAAGTCCCATTCGGAGCAGCCACGACATCACTGATTGTGATGACAGAAGTTTCGGCTGCTTGTGGAGGCGGCAGAGTGGTGTAGACATAGTCTCCAACAGTCATATCCTGCACAGGGTCGTATGTTTCCGTGTACATAAAAGTTGCCCCATTGGAGGATATCTGGTCAGCAACATCAATGGAAGTCTGCACGGGTCGGGTGCTGTATACTGTGCTCCCGTTGAGCGGTATAGTTACAATGGAGGCAATTGCCTGGTATATGTTGGCCGGGTACCACCAGTCCAATCCAGCTTGGGCATTGATTGTGCACCCGCCACACGTGGCATTCTTTTTAGGTCCCACATCGGTGGAATTGACAGTCGAGTTCCACCCTGCACTTCCCGAGAAAGGCGGCCTCCCGGAACCTGTTATCAAGGGATTGAACTGTTTGGTTGCAGTAGTGCCATTCGACCACAACGAACTTGAATTGCTTGCTTTGCCGCCATCATTACTCGAAGCTGCCAAATCTGACGGGGCAGCTGGAGCAAATTCTTGATCCGGTGATTCGTCAGAGATATTTTGAGGCACCTCTATGGGTGAATCAGAAGGCCTTGGAGGCGGTGTTATGGAAGCGGCAGCAAGTGATATAGCTGAAGAATTAGTAGTATCTTCAGACGAAGCTGGAGGTTGCTTTATCAATTGAGGTGGACCCGTTCCTAAAGAAGAAGGTACATTTAGAGGAGTTGGCAGAGAAGGTAAACTCGAGTCGTTGCTGGTGGTGGTGGACGGTGCAGATGGGGACGGTGATTCATCTTGTGTTTCTAACGATGGTGATGACACGGGTGTTAATCGTAAAATATTTGAGGCGGGAGCGAAAGTCGAGTTAGGAAACGAAACTATTGTAGTGTTCCATGTTAGCGATTATTGCTCCCAAGAATTGATGTACACAATGGTTGTAAGTAGACCCATGAGATTGCTACATACCATCCCTTCTCCTGCGGTTCTTGAGCCCTTGGAAATGATTGTCTGCAATAGCAAGAGACAAGAAATCACAAGCGATCAAAGCAAAAGTTAGATGCATTATTATTATTATACAATACCTCCGCTACAAACGAGTGAGCAAGAGGCATCAACAGCACCGAGCGAAGGTGGATAATAGATTGGGAAGAACGAGGGTTCCCTTTGCACACTTAATCAAGAGATCCGGGAGGATGGTATCGCAAAAAACACAAGAGAACCGACATCGAGGGAAACGGGACGATTACTGTACAACGCTTCCTTGTTGCTGCATTAGGCCATAGAATTTCGTTGGTTGTCCAATGCCTGCTCGATCCAAGGTGATACAGCAGAGAGCAGCCGAAAGTGGAGCCGGAATTGCCTTCGAAGTCCATCGGGAGGCCGTCATTGGGGGCGGCCAGAAATTCAGGGAGGCATTCCACCAAATGAGCCGGGATCTTTGGGGGCTGTAACTTTCCTTTTCTGCACCTAAAAGGCGAATCATGCACGCGTTGTGGAACTATAGAAAACAACCGACCACGCCGATTTACAGATTCTGCTCTCTTGAAACTGCACTCCTGAGGACAGCAGACCCGTCAGTGGAGAGCGTTACCTCGGGAAGTCCCAGCCAATTCTGCGCAGGAATCCATTCATTACCATTCACCTGTTGAGTTGAAGAGGGATTCTTGGGAGCGCGTTATCGATTAACCAGCCTCAATCTTTTGCACATGTAAACCTGCAGAGTATAAAGTGGTGCTTAGTGCTTACTTGACTTGCATGAAAATAATGCTTACTACTACATGCTACTGTTAAATAGTGACAATATAATTGTAAGGCTTAGAATACTAATCCCGCTGGTTTCCAGTTAGCGGTCTCAACGTTGCGCGCCAACCTTCTAAAGGGCTGTTAGCTCTGGACCAAGCCGGCGCCACTTCCGGATGGTGTTGACGATGTGGGATGGGTTGTTGTCTAAACTGTACGACAGTGACCCATCTGATTGGCCACATCGTAATTCTTCGTTTACCTGGCTGAGATTTGTGGCAATTGTTTTGTCCAGAGGCGTGAAGAGGCGTTAGTTGTGGTCGGAAGATTGTAACATCGTCTCCAAACTCCAACTGGTCAAAGGGCTAGCAAATCATTAGTAAATCGAAGGACGAAGCAGGTCCGGGGCTTTGCTGTTGCACAAGGAAAGACTAAAGAGGATTCTGCTCATAGAAGCGACTTGTGCAACCCTCCTTTGGGGCAATCAATTTCGAACTGGGATGGGTCAATCAGTTCTGGCCTGTCCAACCACTCATAGCAGTCGTACGCGAATCCTCAGGCAGTTCGACGTCTCGGCTTGAATGATAGCCAGCACTCGGACGCTCTCTCCACCTTTTGGCTCTCCAGTCCAGCCAGTCCCGTGCTGCCCGTTGCAGGCTTGTTCTTGGTTTGGCCGTCTGCGCTTCTCTCACCCTGCCCACGTTCGTTTCCTCACTCAACCTATTCTATACACACCAAGGACCAACACGACAATTCTTTGACAGTATCGACCGCATCGTCGCTCTCCGCGCCCGCCTCAAAGCCATGAGAGGAGTGCAAATGTTTTCCTCTCACTGACGACAACTACAACAAGTGCATGAGCCGCGGCCATGCCGTTAAGATTAACGAGTCTCCCCTCGAGCTGCGCGGCCTTGGTGTTACTGTTCGCCCTCACTCCCTCTGCGTTATGCCGTCCCAACGAGCTATTGCCGCGTGCGGGCAAAACCATAGTAGCCCCCATCGCATTCACTCCTGCACAAAATTGGGAAGGTATCGATGGTAGTTGGAATACCTTTGCTTTACGAACGGGAAGTCCGGAGCAGCAAGTACGGGTCCTCATCTCTACTGCCTCACAGCAAACGTGGGTGGTTGATCCACGAGGTTGTCCGGATGATACACCGACCAACAATACATGCGCGGAATCCCGCGGCACCACATTCAATCTCGAAACTTCAAAGACATGGAAATCACAAGGGCTCTACGATCTCTGGATAGAAAGCAATTTGGGCCTTACTGGCAACGCAGAATACGGGTTTGACACTGTCGGCCTGGGTTATCCAGGCGAAGGTGGATTGGCACTGGAAGGGCAGATTGTTGGTGCACTCGCTGTCAAAGATTTCTACTTTGGACACTTTGGAATCAACCCGAAACCCACCAATTTCACCAATTTCACCGATCAGTCGCCTTCGTTCATGACGACGTTGAGGAGAAAGAACCTCATCCCGAGTGTGTCGTGGGGTTACACTGCAGGTGTACCATATCGTGCGTGCTCATACAAGAATGCTACCAGCGACGCTGTGCTGACTTTTTTAGGCTTCGCCAAGGTTTTGTCAAGTCTGACCCTCGGTGGCTACGATTCATCACGTTTCGTTCCAAACGGAGTATCTTTTCCATTCGCCCCCGACAACGAGCGCGATATTCTCGTGTCCATACAGTCAATCATTACCGATATCTCAGGTGGCAGTACTGCACTGCTTCCAATACCTACGTATGCGTATGTGGACTCTACAGTGGCCGAAATATGGCTACCAGTAGATGCGTGCGTACTTTTCGAAAAAGCTTTTGGCTTGACCTGGGATCCAGTGTCGGAGCTTTATCTTGTCACAGAGGGTCAGCACAACCAACTGATTCTCTCGAATGCGAACATCACATTCAATGTAGTTCCATACACCCAACAAAGTGGTCAAAGCACCAAGCAGGATAATGTCAATATAGTCCTGCCTTACAAAGCTTTTGATCTTACCGCGAAGCCCCCATATCAAGGCATCAACAAGTCGAGTCGCTACTTTCCTCTGCGCCGAGCCGCCAATGATACACAATACACTCTTGGAAGAACTTTTTTGCAAGAGGCATATCTGACCGTTGACTGGGAGCGTCAGAATTTCTCCATTTCCCAATGCAAGTGGCTGGAGGGAGCGGCATCCCTTCTTGTTCCCATTGAGTCAGCAAACGGCACAAGTTCAAGTGGAACAATGGGCGGCGTCGCGACCCCCTCGAATACCTCCTCAAAAGTCAGTGTTGGCGCCATTGCTGGCATCGTGATTGCTGTAGTTGCAATACTCGTGCTCACGGGCTTGTGGGCATTCTTCCACTTTCGACGGAAAGCCGAGCGCGAACGACGAATCAAGCTCGCCGAAGAGGAGGCTGCAGCCAAGAAGCCTGGCGAAACCGAGTCTTCCAAAGGGGATGAGGAGCAATCGAACACACTGGTGTTTCCTAAAGCAGAACTGGAAGCCAATACGCCGGTCCGCCACGAGGCGGATGACGGTACCTATTACAAACCTGGCGGGAAAGGTGGCGTATCTGGTACCTCGTCGTCTGCGGCATTAGTCGAATCCGACTCGAAAGAGCGCGAAATCTTCGAGATGCCAGGCGATATGCCTGCGCGGCAAGAAGCAGATGGGCGGCAGTTATCCGAAAAGGATGTGATTCGAGCGCGAGAAGAGCGATATAACGGAGTCGATCCAGCATTGACACCTATATCTCCCAACACCAATAACAGCGCGTCGGACCGATCCCCAGTGTCACCGAATGATCGTTCCCCCACAGACACACTCAATGGAAGCACATTACCTAGCACGTTAAGCAGCTTCGGTAGGCGAGCTCTCGTGCAACCTAGCGACGTGATCGAGCTGAACCAAATGGTTTCACCGATCGATAGCTCCGAGGGATCGCACACGATGATGTTTTCACCGCTCTCGCCCATAACGCCTAGCGATAATTCACCGGATGCTACCCGCCGGCGCTTTTCTTACGAGGAATGATGAATCATTTATATACCATTTTCTTTATGTTCCTATTGCTTTTTTGTACATATACCACGCACGACTTCACAGCTCAGCTTAGACGAGCTGGGAACACACCAGCATTTGCATTTTTGGGGGTTGGGAATAACCCCATGTCTGCTATTATTTTCTTGTCATTTACGCATTGAAGTGGACCAGACGCATCTATTCCTATACAATGGGAGAATTGGACAGAAAGCTGGAGCTGTCAAAGACATTTTGGCTCACGTCAAAAGTGTCTAAACGGGAATGACAGCATAGGAGAAAATCCGTGTACCAGGTTTTGCATACGCTAGTGTACCAGAATATGCCTTGACATGACGATAGAGTATCGTCCTGTTTTCTCCGAACGAGCGCAGACGGCGGGAGCACGGGCGAAAGCATAACGGCGAAGGCCGAAAGCAGTCCACCAGAAGAAATTCACAAATTCCAAAAGTTAATACTGCAGTTTCTCAATGTTTTTGCGTCCCGTCTTTTCTTGAATGACCGCCTTCCGACTATAATTGCTTCATAGTAAAAATACATCCACAGTACAAATTCAGTGGATCAGTTGCGGTCAAGCTAGAGCCGCTGGCGGAGGTGGCTATGCTTCCTGGACCACTAGGGAGAGCTTTTGGAGGGGTTGCTGTAGCTGGTCGCGTAAGGGTCGGCGCCAGCAAGCTGAGGATGCTTATTACACTTAAATCTGTGCTTTCGTACCAGAGTAATCTACTTTGATGACATAGACATTTCTCTTACTTTCTCTCTGATCTACAGAATATACCACGAACTTGCACATCTATCGTGAAGGTACCTCCGCCTCCGCATCTAGAACGACGCAGCCCTATCGTCTTTGACGAAGAGAAGCGAAGGAGGCAAGCAAGCACATCCCACTACCGCGGGGTCGAATCGACTCTACTACTACCTTACGCAATTTACGCTCTTGTCAGCCTTTCTGCAGAACACAGCTGTTTGGGATTTGAAGTTTCTCAGCTCGAGCTGGTGCCTTCCCTTATTATCCGCTGCAATACATTACCAAATTCGAAGGAGCCACCGAGGAATAGCGCATCATGGGTGATCTCCAAGGCCGCAAAGTATTCAAGGTCTTCAACCAGGAGTTTATTGTTGATGAGAGATACAATGTTACGAAAGAGCTAGGACAGGGTGCTTATGGTATCGTCTGGTATGACATTCATCTCATCTGGAGACTTGATGAGTGTTTTTGTAACTGACTTGGACATTTAAGCGCTGCGACAAACAACACGACCGGTGAAGGGGTGGCTATCAAAAAGGTTACCAATGTTTTCAGCAAGAAGATTCTCGCAAAAAGGGCGCTGAGAGAGATTAAGCTGTTACAGCATTTTAGAGGTGTGTATATGTTGGTTCGGAATTCATCATGAACTGGACACTGACAGCCGAGTTTAGGACATCGAAATGTATACTCCTCGAGTGGCTGCCTACGAATACAATACTGATATGTGCATTGTAGATTACATGTCTCTATGATATGGACATTCCTCGTCCAGACAACTTCAACGAATGCTACCTATACGAAGGTATACATACCTATGCATCACCCGTTCATGCGATCCCATACTAACACAACGAAACAGAACTCATGGAATGTGACTTGGCAGCCATCATCAGATCTGGTCAACCTCTCACAGATGCCCACTTTCAATCCTTCATCTACCAGATCCTGTGCGGATTGAAATATATCCACTCCGCCAATGTCCTCCATCGCGATCTCAAGCCTGGAAACTTGCTCGTCAACGCGGACTGCGAGCTTAAGATTTGTGATTTTGGTCTAGCCAGGGGCTTTTCTATAGATCCAGAAGAGAATGCTGGATACATGACTGAATATGTCGCTACGAGGTGGTATCGTGCTCCCGAAATCATGTTGAGCTTCCAGAGTTACACTAAAGCCAGTGAGTACTCCCCCTTTCCAACATCTCATGGAGTAATACACCACTAACACACACCGCCACCAAGTCGACGTCTGGTCCGTAGGTTGCATCCTCGCCGAACTCCTCGGCGGCAAACCCTTCTTCAAAGGCCGCGACTACGTCGACCAACTCAACCAAATCCTTCACTACCTAGGCACCCCCAACGAAGAAACCCTCTCCCGCATCGGCTCCCCCCGCGCCCAAGAATACGTCCGCAACCTACCCTTCATGCAAAAAGTATCCTTCCAAGCCCTCTTCCGCAACGCCAACCCCGACGCCCTCGACCTCCTGGACAGAATGCTCGCCTTCGACCCCTCCTCCCGCATCAGCGTCGAAACAGCGCTCGAACATCGTTACCTGCAGATTTGGCACGACGCTAGCGACGAACCGCAGTGTCCTACGCCGTTTGATTTTCACTTTGAGGTTGTGGATGATATTCCGCGGATGAAGGAGATGATTTTGGATGAGGTGCATACTTTCAGGCAGCATGTGAGGGTGCAGCCGCATGCGCAGAATCCGAATGCGCCTGTTGCGCCGCAGGTGCCTGTGCCGGAGAATTATGACAGGATGGCTTATGAGAATCCGAGACCGCAGGAGGCGCAGGTGGGTGCTGGGGGTGGGCTGGAGGCGGATTTGGCTATGGGGACGGATGGTTTTCAGCAGTATAGATAGATGGATTGCGTGAGCGATAAGGTTGGAGGATCTAAGCCTGTTGGAAAGAGCAAATAGAGAACGAGAGGAGACCTATAGGTGATGTCTTGACGAAAGGTATGTGCTTGGATATGAATACGGGGGTTTTAATGGGCGTACAGCTCGTAGATGGGATTCCGTTTGTGTTGTTTCCCTTTCCCCTTTGCTCAATCTCCCTCAATCTATATATACACAAAAACGGTGTGGTCGTATATTGATTCCATTTCTACTCTCCATGACAGAAAACTTTCTTCCTTCTCTCGCGGGCAATCGCATTCTCATAAAACTATTTCATTTGTTTTCCGTTTCCTCTTCCAATCTCGAGATGCATTCGAAATAACATATTGCAAATTGCAGAGAGTTGGTGGAGTCTCATGCGAACCCTTGCCCTTTTCGGACAATATCTGTGACGTCGTGATGATATAGGCACTATTTTGCCCCACTTACATATAATTCGATAGCAAGAGCCTCATCTTTTTGACAAATTGCTCCAATAACGTGTCAAAGTAATTTTTCGCAATCAGTCTACCGCTTCGTTTCCAATTCCCAAAATCCACGAGTCGACACCATAAATCAAAAGTCATCCATCATCATGTCAGATCAAAACATCGACCCCATCAAAATCGCCCATCAAGCGGAAAAAGATCTCAATTCTCAGCAAGCAAAACAAGGACATAGTGGAAGTGATTCAAGTAAGCCTGTTCTCCTCACCCCTCAGTGTTGAGTGAGACGCAAAAGATCACCCATTCACCATTCCTTCCCCACAAAGTTCAACCTCCCAATCTAACATCACCCTACCACCCAAAGCCCTCGAATCCGGCGTCGACGACTCGGTTACTTCCAAATTCCCAGGCTCAACAGTCCAATACGGTTCCTCCGCCTCCGGCGCAGGTGACAACCGGGAGATCCCTGAGAGCGAAGGCGGTGGGATAAACAAAGTTACCGGGCAACCCCTCAAGGCCAAGGATTTCGAAGGGGAAGGCGGACCGGAGGATAAGGCTAGGATAGCCGCGGAGGCAAAGGGTGGAACGGATGGGGTGAAAAGTAATCCCAAGGAGTTTCTTGATGAGAGGAGGGAGAAGGGAGATATTGGAGAGAGGGAGGAGCAGTAATGGGGAGGGGTTGATGTTTAGTGGGGGCCATTGAAGGAGGTTGAAGTTGTATATACTTTGTACATTGAGAATCTATAAATAAGGATTTGTGGGTTGATGTTTAGTGGGGGCCATTGAAGGAGGTTGAAGTTGTATATACTTTGTACATTGAGAATCTATAAATAAGGATTTGTGAGTTCAACGTGCGAGTGCTTACTGCATTCGGTGATTAGTTGGGCCGCCTACATCATTCTATTGTATTAGGAATTGTAAAAGGGGAATTTAATTGTCTTCATACGCTCCGGAATGAAAGGTCAAAGAGAAATATTTCCATGCGAAGTGCAACAGCAGAGATAATGACTTGAACATGAAATGGCAAATTTCCAGCTTGGAGATATGTGAGAAGCAGAAAACCGAAAAGGACGAAGATAGAAATGATAGAGAAAGCAATGCATTGTATATGAGTGAACAGCCTTTCTATATCCCAACCCAATGCCAGGAATTGCCCAATGGCGTTCCTATGTCCATTTCTATATATCGTACAAACCCGTCAGCATCCGCACTGCCATCATCCCAAAACGCCACCCGTAAATGAATCATGGACGCGAATAAAACAATCATCCCGTCTCTATCTATACCCAAGCATCCTCACCTTTCCCACCCTCCCCCTCGTACCACCACTCGGCGGCCCAAGATCAATACTATTGATCTCCTCACTCAGCGCCTGAAGGTCTTCATTCGCGAAACCATCACCAAAAGGTACCTTCGCAGGAATAAGCGGCGCATTGACACCAGTATAAGAACCACCCCTACTGTCATACCCACCAGGAGACCCACCACCCAAACCGTGACCACCACCAGGGGAGCGATTACCATACCCATCGTTAACATTATCCATAGGCGGATTAGGCACATCTCTGAATGGTTGGCCCTGCGATGATGGTAAAGAGACCATAGACTGCGGTCTTCCAGGCGTATTCCTCTTTTGTAATCTATTCCTCGCGACGACACCACCCACGCCAGGACTTTCAAGAGGACTAGTCGCAGCAGTAGTGTTGAGGGGACTGGCACTAGCACTTCCATAAAAGCTCATACGTCCAGGACTCCCCCTCGTAGACGCGGCACTGATACTACCACCAGGTCCACGCGCTCCAGTGAGACGTTCACGTTCCCGCGAGGGCTTATCTTTGAATTTGTCTTTCCCCTTTGGTTCTGGTTCGGGTGCCCAGGAGGTCTCCGGGAGTCGATCGGAAGGATCGATTTCATTGCCGTGGAAGTCGACGATTTTACTGGCTTCGGAAGCATTGTTGAAACCATTGATTGTGGCGTAAGGACTTCCGCCTCTGCTGCCGCCTCTGCTGCCGGGGTTGGAAGCATCACCTACGGGTGTTCCTGGTCCGGAAGTCGCGGGATGGTTAAGTAAAGAGGAAGTTGAGCGGCCGGCTATGGGGTTGAATTGGTCGAAGGAATCGGGTCCGAATGGTACGCTCGTACCTGTTTGTGCGTGTGAGGAAGGTGGACGGGGTGAGACACTCTTGCGTTTCGTTGCTGATGAAGTGGATGATCTATGTGTTTCCCTGGCGGTTCTGAAGTCGGGAGTGGAATTATTGTGCGGTAATTGCGGAGCACCAACCCCATACTGTTGCTGCGGGGGCTCTCGAGTGGGAACTTCTTGACTCAACGGATGAGGACTCTGCCGGGTTGGACTGCTGTAGGCTGCCGGTGAAGCAGTCCCGTATGGTTCACTAGCAGTGTGATGATGAAAAGGCCGCTGTGGTGTTGCTCTCTTGGTGGGAGCTATCTGTTTTTGATTATATCTCACTATCAAACTAGGCGTGGGAGGTTGAATTTGACTACTGGCTTCTCTTAATGAATGCGGGGACCCCAAGGCGAGAGGACTAGGTGCAGCAGGCGAGTGATCGTGCTGGGGAAGGGAGTTGCGGTGCTTTGTGTGCAACGAGATGGGCGACGTGTATGCTGAGCCATAAGCTGGTATTGAATTTTGGTTTTGGTGGTAAGATTGCGTAGGCGAGCTTGCATTTGTACCATATCCACTGTTATTGACCTCCGGCAGAAAGAGCTCATCATCTCGAGTTGGTGATTTTCGTAATGCATCTCCAGAATGCGCTCTTGGCCGGTAAACAGCCTGCTGTTCGTGTGGTTGTGCAATCGGAGAAGTCCCCACGGGATCGGTATATCTCCTACTATGACCATTTCCATAGTCTGGCTCTACATATTGTAATTGTTGATGTTGATGCTGATACTCTTCCGGTTCTTCGTACGGTACAGGTCTCGAGTGCATATCCCTCGCTGCTCCAATTTTCAGAGGTGCAGGCGCATAATCAGCTTGGTAATCACGTGGTAAAGATTGAATTTGCCGTTGTGCTGAGTTTGGAGCGCTGTCTCTATGAGCCGGTGGAGGAGGCGGGGGTGGTTCGTCCTCGACTGTAGGCTGCATATCCCAATGCTGATGTGGTGAGTACTCGTCTCGTGGTCCTACTGTATCATACCCATGATAGGGAGGATTTGATTGTGCCAGAGATAGACTGTAATCTCCCGAAGTGTGGTGGGCCGGTTGGTGATATTCTTGTTGTTGCTCCTGTTGATGGTTGTCATATATGGGTTCCATCGTGCCTGAACGACTCAGGCGTAAAGGCTGAGGCTGATGAACAAGAATGTCGGATTGGGTGTGGTGGAGCTGTTGTCTGTGCTCCTGTGGTTCTTCACAGTATTGCTGGGCTGGGACGATGGGTGCCGAATGGGAATGGTGTAACTCCGGTTGGTGGGGCCGATAGACATCCTGTTCATTTTGTGTCGAAGAGCTGTAGCTCGGTCGTGAGGACTGAGGTCTGCGACTGCTGCTCAATGGTGGTAATTCGGGCAATCCAATCGGCTCACCGCCAAAGGACTGTGGCTGCTGTGAGAAGGAGGAATGACTTCGCCCAGCTTCCGATGTATCATAATGGGAACATTGCTGATAGCGATCCTCCTGCAATTGCGGCAAATCATGCTCAGGTTGCCATCCACTTCCTCGACTGCCATTCCTCGAACCAGCGACATCCTGAATGAAAGGGTCATCACGTGTTTCCGGATAGACATGCTCGGTAGGCAGAGGTCTTCTCCTTTCTGATGGTTGCGGTTGACCATTATTATAAACACTCCTTCTCCCACTGCCAGGAGTACCAGCGCCTGATCTCGTTTGTGGTAGCGACTGTCGAGGAGGTGTACCATAGCCTCTCGGGCCCGAAGCAGGTAGTGGCACCCTCCCCACATCAGCAGGACTCCCGCCAGCACTCGCAGGATTTCCAGGCAGTGGTCTCCTCTTGACAGGCGTACTCCTGGGCCCATTCAACCCAGCAGGACCCTCGCCATCCTCTCCCTCGATAGCACCAGCAATTCTCGAACTCGTTCTTAGGCTCTCTTCGACAGGCTTCTCAGGTTTTGGTCTCGTGTCGTAGTACGTCAATTCCAAGCGGACTTCCCCCGCGTATTTGCCCTTGCAGTTGAGATTGTGCCATACGTCGCTTTGGCCACCGCCAGGGACGATGACTTCATCGAGGGAGACCCAGTTCTCGCCAATGAGTTCTGTTTTCTTGTCGTCGTTGAAGACGGAGACTTTGATTTGGTAGTAATCCGGGGAATCGTGCACCGTGAAGCGTAGTTCCTGGTCCCTAGTAACAACAATTCCTGTTAGCATGTATTCTCTCGTTATCTCAAATCCTACGATACCTTCAAATGGAATTGGAAAAAGCGACGTCGCATAACTCACCACCGCGGCACCTGTCCCCCCCTCTTATCCGTAGTCGTCTTCTTAGCATCCTTCCCAAGCCGACACGCACAATACGGGTCCTGTTTCCCCATAGTCCTCCTATTCGGCAAATTCTTCGCCCTATCCACAATTACGACCAGCGTCCCAATTTCTGGTCCGTCGACAGTCATGTCGGAGTAAATCCCCGCGGTATGCATCGCCGTGTTTAGTTTGGAGACCTTGGCCGCCGGCATTTTATAGGAACGAGCGTGGTGTTGATATGTTTTGATTTGGAAGAAACGACGAGAAAAGGGTAAAGGCGGGAAGGAGTGGAATTGGTGTTGGTGAGGGCCGCGTAATAGTGTCCTAGTCCTTGTCCTTGTCCTTGTTCATGGGAGGGTGGGAGGGTCCAAGGCAGTTTTTGTGGGGTTTGTTGTGTTTGTGTTTGGAGCTGGGAGCCTCGCCTCAAGATAATTCCCCTCAATCGTTCGAATGATCACTACTGGTTGAAAGACAGTATTTCACAAGGAGAATTCCGGCATTGTCCTTCTAATCCCGAGTATTCGAAGGATAGAAAAGCCGGCCGGTCCGGATGTTGTTGCGAGTTGCGTGGAAAAGGATGAAAGTTGATTTCGGTGTTTACGTCCAAGACTCCAAAGGAGCTTTGGGGCTAGAGGAAGCTAAAATGCATGTGGCTAGCCAGCCACAAGGCCAAGATCCCCTCTTCCTATCAGTCCAATCCTTACTCAGTACGGAGTACTTCGATATCACAAAACATTTCAAGCACAACAGTTATTCTTGATTGTTCCCGAGTTTGTTCATTGTAATTCCATTTCTTATTTGTTGGTTTTGTCCACTTTCCGATGGCATTGCAGCATTGCAGCATTGTAGCTATCATCTGCACGTGTCCGCCTGCCCGTGTAACTAATGACCCACAGCACTACCGCATACCTTACGCGTTGCACCAAAACGGCCAAAACCAGACTTTGACGTTGACATCTGCATGTTTTGTGCCATCACTAAAGGGCACAAAGCTTGTTGTCTAGCCAGTTGCCGAACCATATGGGTGGGCAATGTACCCTTGAGCGCTCTGTGCTTCGTTGGACGTCGCCTTTGGGGGTAATCCTCCGGTCATGGGGACACCCCTAATATAACTTGTGGTCACCAAAGTGCAGAACATGCTGATTCTTGCAGCAACGCATTGCGCTATTCATATCAATGGTGCCTTAAAGTCATGAATCGTAAAACAAAAACACAAAGACAGTCACAACAATCAGAAGCGGAAAATCTTCACCAAGCCATGATTAGCTTTCAATAATAATCAATTATTTGACATCATCCGATTGGAAGACACTCGTCCCAGATACTTCATCGTGGGTATCATACATAAAAATGCCCAGAGGCAACAAAGATCTACCTATCTAGTAACAGGTAGTACTACGGTCAACGTAAGACACGTGCGTCGCATAGGTACAAATGACAAAAAGGGTCGACCCGCCCGTGGGTGGGGATATCCAGAACCTCGCAGAAATGGGGCAGGACCTCCACAAGAAAAGAAATCCAATTTTGCAGCATCAAAATGCTTACAAAAGGAGAGCGGCAATCGCGAAAGCGAAAGCACCGCTTGCGACACCAGCGAACGAGGCAGCACCCTCAAAAGCAACAGGCTTGACGGTATACCCAGTAGGAGCAGCAGCACCCCACGTAGCGGTGTAAGAAGAAGCAGTAGCATTCCACACTGGCTTAACATCAGTGACTGGCTTAGCACCTCCAGTTGGCTTGACAATGGGGTAACTCTCTGCTGCGTAGCTGGAAGAGGAAGAAGAGACGACGACGACTGGTGCGGCTGGAGTGGAGGAAACCTTGACGTGGTGGTATGGTTTTGTGGAAATGGTAATGGTGCTGGTTACTGATGAGGTGGAGCACAGAGTTGTGAAGGTCTCGGTCTTGACCTTTGTGACTGGGGAGATGGACTTTGTGCTGGAGGCGAGTTTCGTGCTGCTGGAGGGCGCGGAGCACTTCTTCTTGATTTCGGCGGGAGTGGTCGCGTTGAGTTGAGTGCAGATTGGGACGACAACGCCGGCGAAAGCTGAAGCACGCATGTTAGTGATCGCTCTCTACTTTGTTCACCATTCGAAACATACCATTGACCTCATCAGCAGTGCAGTTGCTGAAAGCTGGATCCGCCAAACATGGCTCAATCACAGCCTGCACCTTAGCAGTCTCAATGCAGTTGCAGCGGACGTCCTCGTAGTCGCAGCCTGTGGCAGCGAGGGCCTTGGCTTGGCAGGTGAGTGCACATGTTGGGATGAGTTTGCGCAGCTCGGTTGTGGTGAGGCAGGTGTAGTCTGTTTGGGCAGAGACTGCAGCGATGGAGGCCACAAGGGCGATGAGGGTAGCGGTGAATTGCATTTTTGGCTTGGTTTGTTTGGGATTAGGGGTGGTGTATTAGGTATTACGTAGTGTATAGAATGGTGGGTAATGTTGGTTTGAAGTGAGTGTGGTGATTATCGAAGACAAGAGAGTGAAGTCTAGGAGAATCAGATTTTGTATTTGAGTGAAAGAAAAGAAGGTCTTCTAATCCAAGGCGAGGAGGTGGGTTAGATATAGCAAGAAAAAAAGACCTACCACCTCTATCTTCCCCCCATCGCAACCTCCACAACCACAAATTGCGCACCTTGGAAATAGAACTAGCAGCAGAAACAACAACCAGGCTAACCTGCGGATAAGACGCCGTACTCACCAATTCTGCCCAGTAACAATCAAAGCCAAGGTGTGAATAGTCTTAAAGGAAAAAGCCACTATCATGTCAACACAAGCCATCGGCAACCGTATCCCCTCATCTCATCTCACCTCACCTGCTCATAGCGAAATTGATACTCGTATCCAAGCAACATGGTGTCGTTCGGTCAGGTACCGGCGTCTAGATCTGCAGCTCCGGGCGATTGTCACCAAGACGTTAGAACGTGGACCTAGGCTGAATTTGGGTAGAACAGCCTTTGGTTGCGAGGGTGGTCGCGTGTGTTGTGTAGCGCGCGAGGTCTTGGTACAAATTTCCCTGCGTGATGGCACTATTTTAGGTTTATCTTGAAATGCTTGTCTCATTTGTCTGAAGTTTCTTTGAGCTCTTCAGGATTGTGAAAGCTTCCAGTTGACTATTGTTGTTGTGGTTACATTATCTCCTCGTAAGCAGGAGGTAATGTGACAGGAGAACCCGCGTACTTTCAGTGCTTACCTTGCATCAACACCAATTCCTCTACTGCAACTTGCTCGACGAAATTGAAATCTTCAGGAGCCAATTTCTTCCCGTTGAAACAATGTGTGGCTGAAAACCTCTCATCTTATTCCTCAATCGGCTTCATCACGTGAGCGTGGCGTCAACGCCAAGACCGGCTTCTTTCAACCACCTCCACGGTTTCATTTTGTGGCTGCCGATAACAACCTGGCTTGCCTCGTGACATCAAACAATTGATACAAGGGGGGATATGCCACCTCCACTACCTGCGGTAATTTCACTTAGTTTCTATTTGTTATCACTTCGTATTTGGAGATTCAGGAGCGTGTTCTGATGTGGTAATAGACTCCTTCTCCCCGGCGCTTCTTGAACAGCAATAAATCAACATCGAAGCAGTCTTTTGATGAGAGATCGGCACAGAAACCACCCTCGAATTTGCGGTTTTCGAGGATTACTGGAAATGATGCTAACTCTGGAAATGTGAATACGAATACTACACCGCAGCAGTCGTCTGTTAGACCAACCTCTGCTCATTCTCAATTTGCTGCTACACCAAAGTTTTCTTTTGCGAAAGCCAAAAGACATGACGCTCTTTTGCTTTCGCCGGACAAGCCTAGGCCTGTTTTTACTGCAAGGGATAGCGGAGAGGAGGGGATTGAGGATGTCGGGAATGAGGATCATGAAGATGACCAAGATGAGATGATACTGGAGACAACAGAAGTTGATCCAAATTTACATTTAGGCGATGACAGGCCGCCATCACCGAAACGACAGAGACGTTCCCTGGATGACACTGTACATGTACGAAATCGGATGCATGATGAGCCTCAATTTTCTTCTCGACCCAATTTTGATATACCACCTGCTAGGCCTACTCCGTCGCCAATTGCAGCAAGACCACCACGTTTTCTCTTTGCACAGCCAACTCCAACACTTGTATCTACACTTCAACCTATAGATGACCCAGACGCTGGGCCAATCGCTCGCCCCGTCTTTCTGAAACCTCCATCGACAGCAGAAGATACAACTAACCCCCTCCCCGAAGCC
Organism: Tothia fuscella; assembly: GCA_010583015.1. NCBI lineage: Eukaryota > Fungi > Ascomycota > Dothideomycetes > Venturiales > Cylindrosympodiaceae > Tothia > Tothia fuscella. The sequence goes on from MU007118.1 coordinate 27,662, forward strand.
TTCTCCCCACACAGACGTGGGCAGAAGTTCACGCCAGGTGGTATGGCATCCGAAGTCCGTCAATGGATCGTTGATGCTACTCAAGCTGGCAATTTTCGAAGAATTACCGGGGATCTTATGCGTGCGAGGGTTATGGAGAGTAGAGGAAGTACTAATGACGGTGTCGTGCTTGTGAGGGGGAGTGTTGAGGGTAGCGAAGTCAAGCTGTTGTTACCCGGTGCTGGGAAGGGTAAAAATTCCACTGGATTGACTGCTGGACAGATAGTTGCTGTGAAGGCACCAACGTGGGATGTGTTGATAGATGGTGTGGCGTGGATTGTTGCTGCTGACTGGCGCGTCCTAGGACATCCATATGCTTAAAAGTGATATCCCAGCTGATTTGTGGCGGGTTCATTAGCTTTGATGCTGTAACGTATACCCAAGGGATCTAGGTTTGATTTGCAGGCGTTTCGGTCATCTAACTTTCACGAATAGCGGATATTAACTAAGATAACACCATTGGCGGGTCTGCGACACATCTACTCATTGTGTACAGTGCAATATCATATCACCTTCTTATTCATCCCTCGCAGGCTTGTTAAAGACGAGATCCGCTGAAGCCTGGTATCCGAATCATCTAGGCAACTCGCCTGCGCTTGGAACAGCACGGAAAGAGAGTCTCAAGTGTACCACTCTTTACAAGCCTGTCAGTGTCGCTTCTCACTCCCATAGACCTTCTTTGCCGAGTCCTTTTTTAGTGCCTGTTTGGCACGCCAATGACCAACAAACAACAGATCCCTTCATTACAAATCGGGTTTTGGGTTTTGTTATCGCACTTCTGTCAACCTTCTTTCCGGCGGTATTCTACATAGTACCTTTCCTAGCTATGTTACCCTCGTCGACAGTCCCACCGCTCCCAAGATCGTGCTCAACTGTCTGGGCTAGTGTAATGACATTCCTCTATCAACAAATCCCTTCGCACGAATGTTGACTATGTCATCCGCTACGTTCCTGGTCAGCTTTTGTTGCACGTGTCCGAGTGTCCTTTCTACTGTCCATGGAGCTAGTCCAAGCATTGCTGACGGATTGAGAATGTGTGGTCTGCTTCTCTGTGGATATTGCTTTGGATTAAGTTTGCACGCTGGTATTGTTGGTGCTGCGTTTTGACTTCTTATGGGTTTGTCAAGTGTCGAAATTTTGTATGGGAAGCCGCTAAAGAAAGAAGAGGTGTGCATGAGATTGTGCTGGGTACAGATGAGAGAATATGAATGGCGAGTGAGTGGGAAAGGGAAATGTCGTGCGACGGAGATAACATGTTGTGTAAAGTCTGCTTCTAGGTGCATTGTCACAACGAAGTAGTCTGAATTACCATAATCTAACATTATAATCTCTTAGGGTGATCTACGATCCCGAGGCTTCTGCCAAATATAAAAACTTGCGTAAACTTGCTCAGTAAACTTCACATAGATTAACCAGAACCTTCACCTACGATACTTACGTATCCATTTACAGTTCTGCGAGCATGATCTTACTGCGCTTACGACATCACAGACCGTTGAGAGACTTTTTAGATTCTGCTGAAATGGAAACTTACTCTCCTCACATCGAAAGTAATTCGCTATGGAATAGAACTCCTTGAGTGCCTCTCACAGTGGAACTGTATTAAAGTTCAACCGACAGATGATTCATCTTATATCTGATTTCACGAAAGGGTCAAGTCTTCATCCACGGAGAATGTGAATGCGGATTTGCACCAGGACTTTCAACATACATATACAACAAACATTAGAATTTCCGGAAACGCCAATAGCATCAGCTGAGTCTACACGAGCGTTAGCTCACCGTTGACTTGCTCCATTCAGCGTCTTAATTCCCTTGGGGTGCTTAGTCCAGCCATGGAAAAGGTTGTTGAGGAGAAGTCAACTACAGAGATATTCACAGACAAGACTTCAGAACGTGAAGTAGCGCAGGATCCAGCGAGACGGTATGCAAGTGGGCTGTATCCGCGTGGGAGAAATTGCTCCACATTGATCTTTTTACTGCTCCTAGTGTGCTCCGTGGCCAATGCCCTTGTGAGTACAGCCTGATAGTCCTCTACTTTTCAAGACTAACAGCATTTCCTTTAGACATCGGGTTACGATGGCTCCATGCTGTATAGTAACATTGCTCTGATCTCTTACATATCCCTAATTCACATACAGAAATGGTCTCAACATCCTTCCGAGCTACTCCAATTATTTTAACCTTAATCCGGTCACCACTGGTCTCATGACTTCCTCAGTATGGGTCGGCGGACTCATATGTTCGGTCATCTTTGGCTGGGTGACAGATAAGCTTGGTAGACGGGTCGCGATGTTTTGGGCAGCTGTCATAATGCTCATTGCTGTAGCATTGCAAACTGCAGCACAAAACATTGCCATGTTCGTGGTCGCACGAATCATGATTGGGTTTGGAATCACAGCGGCTGGGATGGCTGGGCCTGTATATCTTGCTGAGACTATGCCGTCAAAGTGGCGGGGGTGGGCACTGGCAATTTTCAATGATTTCTTCTACATTGGTGAGCGCGGATGGTTTAGTCTTGTTTGAAGGCGGCGCTGACTAGCTTTTTCACTTTGAGGTGCACTAATCGCGGCTGGAATTACATACAAGACGAGCCAGATCAATAGCACATGGGCATGGAGGGCACCTTCGATGTGCCAGGGTGTGTTCTCCTTGATATCCATTCTCATTTTGCCGTTTATTCCTGAATCGCCTCGCTGGCTACTACACCAAAACAGGTTTGAGGAAGCTCGCCTTGTGGTCGCGTTGACGTATACCGACGGAGACGAAACGAGTCCACTTGTTCAGCAGCATTTTGATCAGATGGTAGCAATCCTGGCTTTGGAAAAGAGGGAAGGCAGACAGATCAGTTTTAGGGAGGCTGTGTCCACGAAATCCAATCGGAAGAGAATATGGCTGGCTGTTTCAGTGGCGATTGGAGCTTGCTGTACTGGTAATGCAGCTATATTCTCATATTTGGGGCAGATGTTAGACAACGCAGGCGTGAAGGACACCAATACTCAGCTTGAAATTGTAAGTCGATATTAGACAGGCGTTCTATTGAGATTGAAACTCATTTCTGTGACAGAACGTCATCCTAAATGTATGGTGTCTCGCCATCTGCTTATTTGGTACCTGCCTCATGGATCGCTGGGGGCGAAAGCCCACCGCGCTGCTCTCAACGACCCTGATGACCATTTTCCTGGTGATACTTGGATTACTATCAAAGGTCTATGGCAACTCGGACTTCAAGCCTGGAGTATACGCGGCTGTGGCTACGTTGTTCTTGTTCCAGGGGTCGTATTCGATTGGCTGGACTCCATTGATGTGTTCATATCCTCCAGAAGTACTCCACTACCCCATGAGAGCAAGCGGTATGGGTATATTTCAATTTGTGAACAACAGTACTATGTGAGTTTTCGATATGCTGTTTTCTCATCTTTATACTTACCTATACAGGTTGATTCTTCTGTTCTGTATGCCAATTGCGCTTACCAACATTGGATGGAAGATGTACGAAATAAATGCTGGGTGGAATATACCTTTCATTGTCGCGGTGGCGTACACCTGGATAGAAACGAAAGGAAAGACGCTTGAAGAAATCGATGCAGAGATTGAAGAGAGATCGTGATCAGAGCAGGAGCTCTGAGCACTTAGCGATTAATGGTGCCAGTTCTGGTGGACAGGACGGGATTGTTAGCAAAGCTTGGTGTTTGGTCTTGATCAGGTATTCCGACCTCTGTCTCTTTAAATGTAATCCACTGATTTGCTGCGAAGCTGTTTTCCCTCAGAAGTCTCATCAGTCCACGCCAGCTTGCCTCTGGTGATAGCATTTAACTAAGCTAAAGAGCTTGAATCTTACACCTAACTTTGTAAGGATTTTGGTCAAGCACACTATCAAATACAGCCTCTGATGAAGGGTGTTGAATAGATGTTGGTGCACTTTTCTCGCAGTTCAAGCTGTGATGTTTGGAGCGGGAGTCCTCATTTACACATTGAGACACCTCTAAGGTCAATCAGCCAGGAATGGATGCTGCACCGTTTCATGTTCGAGATCGATTGCCCATTGCGACAAAGCATTGAAAGAACTCATGCCAAACTTCACTTTGTTAATTATTGTGGTACGACTGGCTCAATCGGTGGGTTTTGCGGCCGTCTTCGAATCGACACACATCTAGCACTTTCTGAGGCGCCTTCAATGCGGCCCAGGAAATCCAAATATCATTGTTTACCAACATCATCGTCTGGAAACGAACTTATTCTCTTTTCGAGGCCTTTTCGGAAACATGGAGTAATTAAGTAATATAGCCTCGGGCATGCAAATAATGTCAGACTGATTATGATACCACTGACTAAATCGATTCGAAATTGTTGTAATGTTTCCATGGCTTCATGGTAATTTCTATGAAAACAGTTCCAGATAACAGTTCTGAGTGCCATAATTAATTTATCATCTCACAAAATCAATGTCATGCCCAAAATAACAACGCCAACGCTGCCAAGCGAACCGCAATCCTGCGCACCATTATCCGATTCAGAAACAATGCCACCAAGTCTCCCATCCATAGTAACACCCGCTCTTCTCACATCAATACGAACACATCCTCTTTTACCGCGGCATACATGGTATTACATAACCAGTGTCACATTAAGCTGTTTGAATAGACCAGACGAAATACCAACTGTTTTTAAGCACGCTGTCGAAGATGAAAGTAGAGAGGCGGAGCAATTGCGGATTATCCGGCGGATGAGGGAAGGCTTAGTGAAAAGTGCTGCTGTTGTTGGATTGCCAAAGGTATACCGTATACTGTGTAGAAAAGAAATGGAATGCGGGATCTAACAATTTGAGTGTATAGACTATAAATGCTTTATTCGAGCTTAAGAAAGCTACACCACCGCATCTACTCGATCCGCCTATGGAGCTATCACCTTCAGGGCGTCCTATAGACGTGTACGATACGTCACCTTCTTTGATCCTTCATCGTGGCCAGACTTTCTTCAATAAAGTATACGGTAAGATATCAAAACGAGTAATGGGACAGATGGATAGAAGTGGAACGGAAGATCTAGGCTTGGTAGCGAGATTGATGTACGGCTATTTATTGAGCAATGTTAGTGTATTGAACGAAGTTGAGACAAGTTGGGTTTTGGCAGCGGGCTTGATACCGCAGGACGTTAATCCACAGCTCAAGGGACATTTGAAGGGAGCTGTTAATAATGGAGCTACGGTGGAGGAAGTAAGAGCAGTCAGGGAGTGCGTCATCAGGATATGTGAAGAAAGTGGAATGAAAATGCTTAAGGAAGGAGAGATGGGTGGCTGGGGATGGAGGGGTGAAGTTGCGAATCTGTAGCGGTCTCGCATGTTTAAGTATACCGCCTTTTCTGAGGCGACTCATCTCTCTAGTCAATATCTCTTCCTTTGAGTCACATCCTTATCTTTTTATGTCCGTACTTTTTGGAACCCAGGTGTGGCAGTGGTTTGTGGGAACAGTTGTCTTCAGCGATACTCTCTTAATTTTCGGGCAGGTTACTAATTTCCTAATTGGGAAGTGTGTGTTTTCATACTCCGCTTGCCCTGCACGTGCACTCCACCTATTTTACTTTGTCAAACACAAGCAATTCACAGCTCGTTAAAATTCATTAACACAACGATCAGCCTACCCAACCTTAATCTCCTACTTAAAGAACAGTTTGACCCATACACCAACTCTCACACCAACTCTCGCACCAACTCCCACACCAACTCCCACACCAACTCCCACACCAACTCCCACTGGAAAGTGAACAGACTCCGTTCTTCGTGGCTCAACGTATAAATGAGCCAAACTCACCAAATGGCACTGCAAAATTAACAAAAAGGAATTTACATTATTTGGACATGGCAAATCAGCGTAAAGATGCCGCGGGCAATCCACCTGATGCAAAGAAGCGTAGGATTCTTCTGAATGTCAACAAAGCATCCGCCACCCTCAAAGCTATGTAAGTAGACAATTAGCTACTTTCCACGACCTCAAGTTTTCGCATCTGTTGGAAGAGAGGGGCATCCGCTTACTGAACAACCCTAGCACCATTCGAAACGACCAGGAATCTCCATTTCTTCAGTTCCCAAAAGAGGTGCGCGACCTTGTATACAAATTCGCCCTCTCCGACCACATCGTCCACATCGACCTTGAGAAGGCAACAGAACCAGCGCAGGGAGTTGCGAAGCGGCGAGCACCAGGTCTCCGCCACAGTATATGCTGCTCCAAGACAACGCAAGAGCAGGCTTACCATGGCTTTGTGGATGCCACAGCAGAATCGGATGCTTTGAATGTGGATCACCATGCCGACTGCGCTAATTTCGCGTTCCATTCGAATGTGGATGGTTATGTCGATCGCCTTCCAATGGCATTGCTACGGACTTGTCGCCGTATTTACTTTGAGACTTCCCTTCTTCCCTACGACAACACCTTCTCCTTCCAAGAAGGTCACGCACTCGACCTCTTTCTGTCTTCGATCTACCCTGTGCAACAAAGACTAATCAAATCCGTTCGCTTGGAAGTACGCTTAGGCTTTAATTGCACGTATAATGGAGCAAGCGTAATTACCGCAAAGAAATTGAGCTATCTCAATCAACTTCATGTCGATATACGAATGCATAATTTTAGTGTCCCAGATCTTTCATTGATCTCTCAGGTCCCATCCCACGCTTTTGCTGGGTACCAACGCATGGAATACTCGCACAACCTTCGTCGCTGCCCCCTCTTGCATGTGTCGGTAACGATCACCGACCAGTCTCACCCCCTCACCCACGACCCCCAATGGAACCTCACCTTCAAACAACAAGCTGCACAGGAATTTGAGGCTTTGCTAATGGAGCCATGGAATGAAAACAAGGCAAAGGCTATCTGGGCGGCGGAAATGCTTCGTGACAGAGAGCGTGATTTGAGGTGGACTAGAATGATACTTCGCGTGCGAAAGGGGGAGATCAAATATCAGGGCATCGGCGTGAGTGAGAAGAGTGCTCTGAAACTGGAGAAGGATATACCAATCTTGGAGGCAAAGATTGCCAAGTATAAGAGTATTGTCGAGGTGTACGAGGCGAAGAACGGGGCACTTCCGCATGATTCAGAAGACTTAGAGGGTTAAGTAGGTGGGAGTCAGCAAGGTTCAGCTTTACTCATAACATCTTATGTCATGGTTTGAAGCTGTAATTCCTATCATGAAAGCTTTGACAATTGCAGGATTAGCCCGCTCACAAATCGTGTCAAATTGATAATCAATCAAAAGACACAGCTATGGGCTTACATCAATAAATAGTGTTTGTGGGATTCCAAGCCCTTTGGGAATAACCCTAGCAGACGTCCGAGTTGGGATATATTAATATGAAGCTTGTACCACGTACCGGGTAAATATCTTCTGACAGGTGCGCAGCACACGCCATCGCAAGTCAAACTTACTTTAAGGCTCGGTTAAACGAGTGGGACGTATGTATGTGCGGGAGGAGATAGATTGACATGGAGAGTTCACTTCTTATCTTCAATCCATGTTCTCACCTCTCAACCAATTCTTCAAATTTTCTTACAGTCATTCTTTTCACGTCGTTCTTTCATTCCTTCAAGTCATTCTTTTGCCATGAAGCTTTATCAGGCCCTGACATTATTTTCTGCCACTGGAGCACTTTCTGCATCTACCATACCACACGCTTCCAATATAGAAGGTGTATTGCGCTATACACACCAGTTCGGTAAGTAACCAGTTCCAGATCCAATCCAACTTACACCACTAAAAGCCCCTTTCTCAGGCGGATATGGCAAAGTCCCCGACCCTCCAGGAGCCGCACCACGAAAACAGATTCTCACTTCACCGTCCAAGATTCCAGGCGCGCAGCGAGTCAAGATACGATCTGGTCCGTACAATGTTGCGAGCATGAGCAAAAAATCTGCAAGTGGCCACGCGGGGATGCTAGAAAACTATCCCGATACTGCAGTGGATAAGCCTTGTGAGGAGTGTACTCTGCTCTGGCAACAAGCTGGTATGGAGTACCCAAATGGGACGGTAGCGAATGTAGATACTGGGATGTGGTAAGTGACCTATACATTGTCAATTTCCACATAGCCTTTAGGCTTACAGAATATGCACAGGCTACACCACATGGTCCACTTCAACAAAGGCCCCACACGTTGGGATCCCACCGGCAAAGACCGCTTCTGCATCCCCTTCTTACCCGTCTTCCTATCCCCCAAAACATCCGAACGTTTCTACACAGCTGGAAACGAACGCACTCTCATGGACTACAATCCCCAAGGCAAAGAAGGAGATCTCACAACAGGCTCTGGATATTACCTCCGTAAAGAAGATAAATTCGCCTTTTTGGTTGAACTTATGAACATGAATATGGTGGATACTGTCGTTTATATTACTATGGTATATGATTTCCTACCTGGTCCCCTACCGGAGGGATGGACTGAGGCTAAGACGGTGTGGTTGGATGCGAATCAGTGCGGTACGTCGGAGGTGTGGCCACCACAGGAAAAGGGTACTTTTACTATTGATACACAGCCCTGGAAACCGAATTTCGAAGGGAAATTACTTTGGTCGATTGTTCATCAGCATGATGGGGGTATGGATGTGGAAGTACGCAATACAAACAATACCGTCTGTAAGGGTGTAGCGAAATACTCAGAGACGCCAGCGTATATTTATAGGGGAAGCTCTATGGGTGGTGATAAAGTGGCAAAGGATCATATTTCTTCTATGCCCGGGTGTGGTGCGGAAGGGAGCGCAGGTTTGGAAGTGAAGAGAGATCAAGTGTGGAGTTTGAAGGGAAAGTATGATTATGATCAGAGGGAAGGGAATTTGGAGAATGGACGACAAGCGGAAGTGAGTAATACTGATTGTTTGCCAATCGATGACGTTTTGCGCTAACATTGGTTCAGATTATGGTTTTGGGACTTTTACTCGTCTCGGTTCCGCCAGGTCCGCTGACTCCATTGATTTCAAAGTGGACGTACTCCTAGGTTAGAAGTGGACCTACCCAGAACTTACGCTACTTTCAATCGAGCTAGATCAAAGCGGTCGTCTCTTCGGCCCCGATATCAGACTTCGCGGAGAGTCGCGAGGGGATCAAATCGGAAGTCGATTGTCGAAGTCCAGTAAGCCATACCCCTTGCCAATAACTCATTCGCACAGTCTCGGGCGGCAGACAATTAGACATGTCAATGTAACAATCCATGTCAACTTCAAGACCTAGTAGGGAAAGGGTCCTATAATTTGGAAAAAAATTGTCCACCGCAGAGAAGAGTAGAGTAGACGTCATACATATTCCATGCAATACTCCATACCATGCTTGCGATGACCACCATCAAAAACCATGCAATCATACCATCATAACACATACAGCTCACTCTCTTCCATACGACGGGGCGCGCCATATCAAAGCATTAATTGCAGTACTTGCCTCAACCACTCCAGAAACTCCCCCATCAAGACCTCCAAATCTAACCCTCGCAGATCTTTGCCCAAAACGTTTCCCCAAAGTTTTCTGAAGATTTGGATATCTCTCTCCCTTCCTATTCCCAAAATCCCCTTTAATACACCCATCCCACCTTTCTCAGCAAATCTGACAAGGCCATCACCATTGATCCCAAATTTCTTCTTGCCTTCTCCACCCGCGTAATCAAGATCAAATCCCAAATCCTTTCCACGCCCACCGCCCTCCATCCTCTCCTCCAGAAACTTCAGAAGAGATATAGCAGGAGCGTTTAGTATACTAAAAGAGTAGACAGTGCCATCAGTACAAGAGCCAATAATATCATCCGCAATAACACCCTTCACACCACTACCACCAGCATCATCAATATGCACCCGCCAAGGCGCACGAATAGCACCCCTAGAAAAGCGCGTCACGCACTGTGGAAGTGGTAATTCGAAGAGTGTTTCGCAAGCCAATTGATGCGTCCTCCGCGAGGGATGAGCAAGTCCAACGACATCGCCATGCTTATCGGCCACGAGGATGAGGCTGGGTCTCTCCGCATCTGGTGTTTCTTCATCTCCGTTCTCTTGGATACTGTCTCCATTTTCCATAATCCCGCGCTCTTGGGTCGCACTAATATTGAGAGAGCCAGGAGGTAAAACGACCGGGAAGTGCATAGTTGCCGCCCTGGCTGTGCCGTGATTGAATGTGTGGTCGAGGGTATATGTCGGAGGGGCGTCAGGTGTAGGAGATGTGTGGGTCTTGAGTTCGAAAGCTTGCATGCTATCAGAGGAGGTTGTGAGATGTATGATCGGTTTGTGCACTGTAATGAATGTTGCTTGAGAGAGGAGTGGTGTTGACGTTATTTGGCGCCACTTGGGTCTATAACAAAATAAAAATATTAGTATCATTTCTCACAATGGATACGAAGTGTAGCAAGAAATAATGGCAGGGGAGCAACGAGTGAAGACTTACCGTCCAGCTTCCGTAACAAAGCCATAAACATTTAATCCCAGATTCCCACTCAATACCACCCTTCTATCATCATAAACCGCCAACGCCCTAACCGGACTATCGATCCCCTTGACAAATCTCAACGTAACATCCACACTTCCATCACCTCTCCCACTGAGCTTTGGTTCAAAGCACCACAACTTTCCCTTTTTCCTGCCATCAGCGCCAGTGACGCTAGTTCCTACAAGAATGCAATTAAAGCCACCTCCCGAGTCATTGATTTTGCAGTCCCACTCAATGATAGTGCGGATGCGCTCTGAAGGGTTGAGAGGAATTGTGGTTGATATTTCTTGAGACTCTGCATCTGATGAATCTAGCACCGGAGATGGGGTTGCCATGGGTATAAATTGAAGTATAGCACGATTTATCCTCTTTCCCAGCCATAACATCTTCGGCGGATGCAAAGCCGGCGGAACCAGTTCACACTTGGTACTAGCCACAACCATCGCATTCAGTCTACTGGAATAAAGCAATCTCTGTGGCGTGCCGGGTGATTCAGCAAATATCACCGCTGATTCGTCCGAGGTGTACTGAGATTTCAATGGTATAGACCGTGGAATTACACCGGTGTTGCTTTCGAGGGTTGAAAATCGTAGAATGGATCCATCTATACTTATTAGGTTGGCTGTATAATTGGCATTCCAGGGCGGTGTAGTGCTTAGAGACGACAGAGTTGGTTGGGAGTAGGAAGGTTGTGTTGGGTCGGTGAAGTGGATGCTTGTTATGGTTGGGGCAATGGTGTTTGCGAAAGTAGGGCACTCGATTTGAACGGTATCTGTGCCGCACATCGCAAAAGCGATTTGTTTCGACGAGCCAGTGTTGTGGTAGTTGGGAACGGGAAAGCATTTGAGGTTTACGGGGGAGGTTCCCATGTTGATGATTTCGGTAGAGCCCCATTCTAGTAGGATCAGTTGCGAAAATCGTTGTGGGTAGATGGGAAAATCTTACCGATCTTGTCAGTGCGATCGTCTGCAGAGGTTTTGAGTTTAATTGTATACACGTTTCCGTCCCTCAATCCACACATGACCAGATACTCTGCCGAGAAGCCAGATGTATCCCGGAGAACTATGATAGATTCGCCTATTGCATGCGACTGTGTCGAGGCAATGGTGCCCATGGAATGCGTACTCACTCTAACCAATCCCTTGCTTGGATCGGTGTTGAACAGGTGAAGTGTACCATCTCTGAGTCCGGCGATTGCAAAGACCTTTTGGCCTTCGTGGCTGGCAAATACGTGTAGACATGTGAGGTCTGAATCCAAGGGTAATTCATCCCCAATCAAATCGAGGGTGTCCACTTTACGCAGTTGCAAGGTCACCGCATTGCTGTCCCTCACGGCAATTATGATGAAAGCATCCTCACCAGACTGATCGTGATAGGCCGCAGCAACAATCGTCTGACCATCTGTCATCCCCACTTTTGGAATCAACTTCTCGCCGTCGCTCACAGGGCTGACCAACAACAGGGACTTCTCCGTTACCTGCAAAATCAGCTCATCTCGCGTTTCCACCGCCAGTAAAGTCGCATGATTCAAATCAGCGTCAAGCTCAATGTGTTGCATCTTATGGATCGCTGCAGAGTAATGCCACGTACTCGTCGAACCAGGATAAGAGACAAAGAGAATGTTTCCCAGAATAGGTTCTTCTTCGGCCGGATCGTCCAAGGTCCACTCCCCAACAGCCCAAATCCCATACGCGCCATTCATCCCATCCGCCTCTGCAACATCAACTTCCATGATGACTTTCGCTTCCCTTCCAATGCGTAGCTCTGTGATCGCACCATGCGGTTGTCGTCCCGAAGTGGTGTAAATCGAGGGCCTGCTGCCCGCAACGCCTGCGCCTTCTCTGACTCTTGGCTGCGCAATCTCTAGATCCATAATGGGAGACCAATTCGGTAGAGTGCCCTGACTCTGTGGTTGCATGGCGTCAGCCCTCTTAATCTCTTTGCCATCATGCTGTCGCGGATCCCCAATAGAGAGCACCTCGCCCGGGCCTAAACATCCCGTACTAACAAGATAATCTGCTTCCGCAAGATTGGTGAAGAAATTGGTGAAAGCACTACCGACGCTACACCCAAACTGCCCTACCACGCTCTTATCACCAGGACCTCCTTCCACACTTCGTTGGATATAATGGATAATTCCATCCTCACGGACGAGGTGCAAAGCTTCTTCTTTGGAGGTTTTCCATGTTTTCGAGCGCGGCACCCGGCGCCAGGACGTGTACACTGGGAGACGCTTTGAGGCAGCAGGGTAGCGCGGGGATTCATCGGTGGATTTCACTATGAATTCGCATAGGTAAGGTTGGCCTGTTAGAATGTCATTGCATAGTTTGATGTTGGGGCCGTGGACAAGGAGAAAGGAGGGTGAATGTTGCATGGGTATAATGAGGTTGCATAGACCGTCGCCTGCGCGATTGGTTGCGTTAGCGTTCAGAATCTCTTCCTTAAAATAATTTGTCAGATTGTGGAATGGGAAGACTTACTATGTGGTTTGGGATCGGATTTCGACTGGAAGAAGCGGTAATTCTCTACCACTGGCTTGAGGTCCTCGGGACCGTTTGCAATAGTCCATTCATAGCAACCAAGTTTGCTTTTGTTGTGCACCGCTACTATTACCACGAGTACTACACGATCATTCTCCTTGGAGTCCGGGTTGATGAAGTCCATCGCCAGGATAGGCCCGTCCACTTTAAGTAGCCGTTCATGCTCAATAGGGTTCCAATCGCTTTGATCTGCCGTGTACTCTTGACTCAATGTCTTCCAATCTTTTAGACCGTACAGAACTATCGTATCTCGGCTTGCAGCAACAGCGATCGCTCTCGAAAGTGGGTCAACGACCAAGTACTTCCCAGGCGTTTTTGGAGCAGATTGATCCACTGGCAGCGGAATGGTGCTTTCGTGAAAGTGCAAAGTATCACCATCATACGTATTATCAACGACCAGAAAGCGCAACTCTGCAGACGCCAGCGCAATCACAAGAATCTGAGGAGGAAAAGCGTTCGGGTCTTCCGGTTCGGAATCTTCCTCCTTTACCCTTGGGTCCAACTTCTCTTGCACATCAACCTGTTCCCCCAACACCGCAGCCGATCTAATCTGCGCGGGGAAATCCGCTTTCGTACCCACATCGCTCAAAACGCCACCGGAATGAATTTCCTTGATATGCAGTGAATTCTCACTTATGAAAATCAAATCGTTGCATTTTTCTTTCCGTATTCGAGCGGGGATTATCCATTTTACCATGGGGCTGCGTATAAGTGTGCGTGAGAGTAAACCTATCTGAGGACGGCTTTTTGATTTCCGGTGGACTTTGAGAAGGTCTTCTGTTTCTTCCTTGCGGTTTTGATTTAGGATGTGTTGAATTGACATTCGCTGGGGGATATATTCGCCATTGACGAGAACGTTGCTTGTGATTGACATGATGTTTCAAGTACTACCGTGCGAGCAGTAAACGGCAGAGTCTTTTAGGGTGGTATGCACAGTACCGTCGAAGAAGGATGCCTGAAGAAGTGACGCATGAGTCAAGAGCGTGTCAAGCCGTGAGGCTTCCACAACCGCAGAGCTAGGACGAAACGAATCTTCAGAGACGAATAAAAGACGATCATTTTGAGGGCTGCATTTGGTAGAAACTTGCTTGTGACGCACTGAAGAAAGGAAAGGGGGAGGTAGGAAGGCAATTACACAATGAGTGAAGACTTGGAATTATTGCCTGAAGAAGTGCAGAATAGACGCGCTCGCCGCGGGAGTTACATCTGACAGCCGTTTTTTGACCTGAATATCGAAAAGATGCAGGGGTGAAGGGCTCTGCACGAACACGTAAAAAGGAATCAGAGAGTTATTGACATTTGAAGCGGTCACCACATCAGACGAATAGTGATTGCAGACGGAGAAGAGACGATATGGAAGCGCCTCTAAAGTGGAGTAGGATGATACCACTTTTTCACTGGGTTCGTCTGGATACGGTGAGAGTGCGGTAAGTTCATCGAGCGAGGCTTCTTTGGTAAGTTGTTGCAGTGTTACTGTGCAGTTAGATGCAGGTGTTGCGCCTGACGGGCAGGATTGCAGCGGGGAAGGTGTGGTAGAGAAGATGAATGACGAGGTAAGTAGGGAATTCCTCGGATGGGCTGCCGAAATCTAGGTGATTTTCAAGGGGTCAGTGTCTAAGGCTTTATTAGAAGAGTTTTCAAGAATTGTAGCAGATGTTCATAGACGGTGATTGTATGAGTAGAAAGTTGAGGAGCTGAATTGTCTTGATGGAAGTGGATTTATTTGCCGTACTGAGAATTACACCCTTGCAGTTTCAGTCATGAGGTTTCGTATTTCTATAGCTCCCGCTGATCTCCCGCACGGTCAGCCCTTTCCATTTCCATTTCCATTTCCATGTCCATGTCCATTCCCACGCGCAAACAACAACCTTGACACACAGCAATGGAGCAGGAATCGCCATGGCAGAAGAAGCAAACGCGGGCGGCTCTCTGAACCTAGCCTCTTCTCATTCCGAAAAGACTTCACTCCCAGCCATCGACGGATCATGCCAGGCGAAACCGCAACACAACCAACACAATTCTTTTACCGAACAAGCTCGACTTGTCCTCCAAGCCTGCCACGACAACAATGTCGATGCCCTCATCGAATTGGCGGCTTCCAAGGGTGGCTTCGTGAACGATGATGTTAGGAAAATAGCATGTAAGACAACGTTTCATCTCGTATCAGCTCATTCTCCAGCGTTTGTCCTATCCAACATTCACCATACAAGAAGCAAAGTTCCCCCAAATATTCCCTGTGCTGCTGCAATGTACAAGTACAAGAAGGCGCAAAGGCAAGACATGCAATTAGCCGTAGGGAAGCAAGGAAGCTGCATCCGATAGACGAGTCAGACGATCCAGACGCACAAAAACATACTAGTACAAGTACCACAATTCCTAACACCTCGTCGCAGGGCCAATTCTCATAGGATCAAATCTACCGTCCAATATTCCCTCGAAACAAGTCCCATGGCAAACCCTTCCACAGCATTACTACGAAATCAACAACGAACAAGTGGCAAAAGATGTAGCCCGCTCATTCGTCTACTATCCCTTCCCCGAGCATGATCGTCCCAAGGAATTGGAATGTCTGAGAAAGGAATTGGAAGATGTCATTGTCGAGGTTTTGAGACGACACCCTCGTTTGGCGTATTACCAGGGCTTTCATGAGATAGCACAAGTCTTGTTCTTGGTTCTGGGAAAGGAATTGTCGCCGTTGGCGCTGCGGCGGATCTCGCTACTGCGCTTACGAGATCATCTACTGATTGATGATCAAATGGGCACAATACCACATTTGCGCCTCTTGGCACCCATTCTCTTCGCAGCAGACAAAGAAGTCTTTGGACTGCTACCGCCGAACCCACACCCCAATACTGGCATCCAGGCCGTCATAACATTGTACGCACACGACATACACAATTATGCCGACATTGCCCGCTTATGGGACTTCCTGCTCGCAAGTCCCGCCGTCATGGCAGTATACTTCTACGCCGTCATCATGCTAGACAGGAAAGAAGAGCTGCTGAGTCTGGACCCCGACTACTACGGCGACGATGGCATCATGAGTACAATATTCCAGAAATACCCCCAGCCCAAGGATATGGACCGCCTCATCTTCGCTGCCACACAACTCTACGAACAACATCCACCAGAGAGGTTGCCGTTCCATGCGTGGAGTAAGGTTTCCGAGACGAGTGTGCTTGTTACGACGATTGATGTTACTACGCTGAC
Source organism: Tothia fuscella (assembly GCA_010583015.1). Classification (NCBI taxonomy): domain Eukaryota; kingdom Fungi; phylum Ascomycota; class Dothideomycetes; order Venturiales; family Cylindrosympodiaceae; genus Tothia; species Tothia fuscella. Next base: position 43,901 of record MU007118.1, read on the forward strand.
GAAGCAAACACTTGAGGAGGGCGAGGTGTGGCATGAAAAGGATAGGAAGAGGCTTCTTAGGGTGAAGGCTTTCAATGGTATGGTTAAGATTGCCAAGAGGCATTGGTGGGTTTACAGGAGGAGTTTGCACAAGCATAGGAGACCTCTCATGTTCACGCTGGCTGTCGCTGTGGGTGTGGTGGGGCTTTGGTTGGGAAGGAGGAGGGTGATTTGGTAAGGATTATTTGTTAGAGATGCCGGTTTTAGGAGAAGGAGTTTTGGTAGTTTGGAGTGCACAATAGCGTCTCATGATTGGCATTTCGTTGGCGTTTGGGTACCGTGAGAATAACCAAAGAACGGCGTGGCTGAATTCATTTGGACGACAGGTGTTCGCTACGGCGTCAGGACTTCAAAAGAAATAACCAATATAGACTACAGGGACTGACTACCCAGTCACGAGGGAAACCCACTCTGGAATACGCAGCTCTGCTTATTACATCATCCCCCGAAGCTAGAAAGTAGGGTCCATTTAAGTCATTCCATTATATCGTCAAGAGTATCTACTGCTATTTCGTATCCCCCCGTGCTCACTTGCGCACTGCCTAATAATATCGAACAGTTAACAGTTTGTCTTTCATAGATGTACTTGTCCCCAGATGGTCTACCCGCTCCACGAAGAAAAAACCGCACTGACCCCATACCCGGACAGTCAGATCAGCGTGACCTTCTTATATTGTCTGTCACCCCATTTTCTATTGCCTCTCTCTTCACAGTCTCTCCAGAAGCCATCGGCCCCCATTTTGTTTTACTTTTCGTTCTGCTTCACCTTCTGCCTCCGCTTTTCATTTCACTTGGATTTTGGAGGTATTCGCGCATCACGCTTTGTGGCCTTGCGAATTCAGATATGATATGGGCACGATGAAGGAAGAACAACAACATGCACAACAACAATTCAGCCAACATTGCCTCTTTTCTGACGCAATGTCAGCATTGGAATCCGGAATTCATTTCCTCATGACAGGCGTTAATGGTAACTACTCCATCTTAACCTGTTTGCCATTCCGCTAATAGATCTTCAGGTACTTCCACTCTCAATGATATCGCTTGTGTGACATCTGCATGCGTAGAAGACGAATTGTTTCTGAGCACACAGAACGGCTCAACCACAGCTACAAGAGATTCTGCACACCCCACTGCGGCAGAACCATTGGTCATTGTTCTATTCCCCAATAGACAAGCATCCAGTTTCACAATCGATTCATACAAGGTTCCAGTGCTACGCTTCCCACTCACCGTGTTGCTACCTCGCTCGCATGCGGTGGATCTCCATGGCTGAGGAAGGAGTCTCATGTCATCATTGGTACAAAAGGGCGCGTCGCCGCTAACATCGCAGACTGGTCACTCTCGATGGCACGCATTGAGAAACTGATTCTATACGGCTTCGAACCTTGGGATTTCGTTGAAGACGCCAAACTCATATCCATTATCGCAGCAGCTCAAGCCAGTGCTTCGGGGTATCAGCTTGCATTTCTCAATGCAATGTACACGCCTCTTCTTGAGTCTACAATCAGGGATCTTCTACCCTTCCCTGAAACGCAATTTCTGTGTTGCAAAATGGATGTCTTACTTGGTAAATTTGTGCACAACCATGTTGTTTGGTCGGAGGATCCGACTTGGGAAGATCCTATGAGTATGCGTACACGTCATTGTATGCTAGAGAAATTGCTTTCCGAAAGGGTCTCGGTTGGAACCACGGCCCTAATTATGCATAATTATAAAGAGCAAGTGGGTGGGCTGGTTAGAGTGGTGAAAGCGGCATCAACGTCGACGCGTTCACTCAATGTTGGTTATCTTGACAGTACGAAGGACTACCATATGCGAGATGCCACCGTCAACACTTTCAATAATGGGAAGACTAATGTTTTGATCACGACAAGGCGCATTTTGAGCAAGTACCAATTCTCTTCTGTCCCGATTCTGGTGCTACTTGAACTTCCAAGGGAGCCGGTCGAATTGATTGGCTTGGTTCCATGGTAAGCGTGCTCAAATATCCCTTGAAATCTGATTTGATGCTAATACTGCTACTCCAGGTTTCAAGAACTATCATGGAAGCACAATGAGCCTGCACAGATTTTTGCCTTCTACAACCTTCATCGCGACAAGCGTGTGCTTCTTTCATTGAAGGCGGTCATGGAAGATGAAGGCGTGGAAGTTCCTCCAGTTTTCCGGCGCATTTAGCAAGATTATTCTACAGTCCTACCTTCACCGACATCCAACTTGGTGAATGGTAAGGCTTGTTTTCCTCCAAGAACTAGTCAATCGTTTTCCACCTTTCTTCGTCAAGGTAGCCTGGTATCAGCCCAGCTCTGAGAAGTCAGGAGCAGGAAAATGGTTCAATTGAGTGCATCGAAAGTAGAGTCGCACCAGTCGAAAAGACCGTGGTGATAATGGGAGAGGATTGATTGGGAGTCATAGAAGCGTTTTGCCTAGAGAGAACTAGACGAAAAGAGCAATCCAGGTAGTTTAGACTATAGATGGTTTACTTTACAGATAGGTTGGAATATGTATTTTAACTTCTCTCCAAGTTTATCTTCTTGTTTTCATTCTGTCGTCGTCATCCTCCTTATTGTCATGCTTTCATTCCATACACTCCGAGCAAAAACTGAACCGGAGCGACTATTTTACGACTTCCAAGGACGCAATTCGTTGTTTGCACCCTTTTGTTCACTGCATTTGTGCGCAGTGACTAGCGTACACACTAGCAGGATAATTTGGGAGGTTTCAAGATGCGTCCTCATCTTCGGCATACAGGTACGAAATTGACACGATGAAATACTGGTGGCTGCCTCTCCGAGTTCCGCATGGCAAAGTTTCCTCACCGCTTTTCTCACCGGAATAGGCCAAAGAGGAAGTCCGACTCGGGATTGGCCTTGGATTGCGCGGATCCAAGTTCAATTAGTGATGTGGTTGTGAAAATGACCAGCTGGAAAGCCAGTACGACATAAATCGCTGAACCCGAGCATTCCCAAACACCATTGAAAGGTCACTTCACTTTGAACGGCAAGAGGTGAATACAGGGTTTATCATTTGAGCTGAGCCTTGAACTCAATAGAACGCTGATATTGCAGAAAGAAGGCGATAAGCATCTTTTAGAAATTGAAAGGTAATACGCCACCCAACAGTACATTCTCATTACCGGAAAAGACACTATGGGCGATAGCTGTAACCTTCAGTCTGCGCAGCTTTCGCATAGGAAGGCTCCTGCTTCTGCTTCCTCCTCCGAGAGCAACAAGTAAAGATACTCCTACAACAACAGAAAGCGATCCAAACAACGAGCAGGATAAATACAATCACCGCTGCAAGTATGAAATACTTTAGATTGTCAGCCAAGAAGTTTTTAGGCTTAGGAGGCACGATACGCTTTGACTGTCCAGTTGTCGCGATATTATTCGATGACATGTCCAAGTGAGCACCATCCTTCCAGATTTTACCCTCAAAGGAGCCGGTGACCTTGTAGCCGGTTGTGGGATCGATGAAAGACCATGACATAGTGGCGGAAGTGGCATCGATTGTTGCTTTCATAGAGACCTGATTCGCAGACGTCATCGTACGCTTCTTGATGTAACTCGGACAATTGCTTTTGACAGTGCCGTTCTTAGCAGGAAAGCCGGCATCGGTTGTATTGACCAGGTAGTTGAAGTAGTTATTGAAGGAGGCCTTGCCGCTACCAATACTACCAGCGAGCTCGAACTTATTATCTTTCTTCGCAACTGTGAGGTTCCATGCGTCGGGCTGTTCCAGATTATCATTGCTACTCTCGAAATGCTGGAAAAGTTTATTGGGTGTGGCTGGGCAGTCCCCCTTGAATGTTCGACCGAAGCTGAAGTAATATGGGTTGGTATCGTATTTGGATCGCGAAGCATTACCATGAGTACTTGACCCAATGCGAAGGTATCCGTCGTTTAGTTTCTGACTCTGGAAAGTCGCGCAACTGGAGATGGTTTGGTTATTGGAGTCCGGTTCGAGTTTGACAGAGAAAGTGCCGTTGTAATATGCATCGTAGATGTCGAAGACCCAGTTCGTATTTGCTGTAGAGTTGGACAGTGTGTTGCGAGCTGCCAGTGTGTCAGAACTTCTGTACTATCAGTTCCTTTGGCTAGATGGAGCATACTTGAATTATCCCGACCCCCTCGATAGGTTGATGGGTAGCTTCCCGCAGTGATGTCGTCGTAAATCCACTGATTATGGATTTGAAAGCCTTCCTTACATCGTCCTCTATACGTTCGGACGCAACTAATCATTCAGAAAACTCAGCAACTTCTTCCTCGGTGTCGGAGCATAAAACTCATATAAATAGCTCACCTTGAATCAATATCAACGATTGGGTTCACATCCAAGCCATAGCAGTCATCGGCGCTATAGAAATAGGATGAAGAGGAACCTCCTCCCCCACCACCGCTGGACGAACCTAAAGACAAGTTAACTGTCTAGTGTCATGGGCTTCATGAAGAGCTACGAACCACCACCGCCTCCTCGGCCCCCTCCTTTTGCATACACATCACCAAGCAAAAATAGGGATGTAATAATGGTTATGAGATTCATGATAAACGATTTGACCCTGTACTGTTCAAGAGGGTGTGAGTGAGGTCGAGGGAATGAAAGATTATTGTAGATGTGATCAATTCGCAAACCAGCAATAGAATAGATTCACTGCCTCCTTTACCCAGACAGTGGGTCACAATCATTATGTACCCTCTGGATCTAGATTCCTCGGTACCGCAGCAGCTGAAGTTTGGTACAAAGGCATTTTCCGTCCGCAATTTTGTGGCGTTCTGCCTTTTACCCAACACCCAGCCATAAAAAGAGAAGCTGAAATGCTTCACTCAAAACAAGCAAACGACTAGCTGCCAAGACATGAGAAGAATACGGTCTTCGCAATCGAAGTGCAGTGATAGGACGAAACTGATTTCTAAAATTATGGATGGCATTGTACTGTACAGCCTCAAGACCTCAATGTACCTGCGTATCTCTTTATAGGCTGCAGATGCAGGTGTAGCGAGAACCCAAGACATTGGGCGCAGTGCTGTCCACCGGGATATGCTTGCCCATTTGTTGCAAAATGGCCCCCCAAAGATCAAATGCATGTATCTGCATGAGCATTTGTGACACCACCACTCACAGAGAAGAATGTTCATCCCTATCTTTGGCATATCTCCATGGCTAGTCGTGTCTCTCAACGCTAAAACCAGCCCCAAGATTGGTATTTTAATCGGTTGATAAATATGGTCGCATTCCAAACGGCGCCGAGACTAGCTATATAGTACTCGACATTGCTTAAGCCTGAAAGAGGGTCATTGGCAGGGCGATGCCTATCTCATCTGAGGTATAGACTTGATCGCTCCAGACCGTTAATGGAGCAGCTTGATGATAAAGAATGGTTGTCGTGATTGTGGTTGAAGGATAATTGGCACACTGAGTGCGGAACAACAATGATACGCATGTGATGAAACTCGTAGTTTTGGTGTCTAATCACCGGGGTATAAGGTTGTGTCCAGCCAACCGAAAAGGTGCCTTCTTAAGCTACCACTGAAGCTTACTCTTCATACATAGCCATCGTATCATATAGGCATAACCATGGTCCCTTGAAAAATAGAAAAAAAAACGACGCCCAAAGAATAAGCAAGTGCTTGAAATGTCAATAGTGACACACGGGTATCCCCTCCAAGCCAACAACGCCGCAAATAGAAGAACAACAACGAAACGAAATATGAGTAAAACAGGAGGCCAGAATCAATCCTCGGGAGAATAGACATTATCGGGTTGCCACGGGCCTCGCTCCGTGTCCGTCGCACCATGCAAAGCCTCAGCGCGCTTCAGTGTTTGCACATCCAAATCTGTCACGTAGGCTTTACCATCACCGCCTGGCAGGCGCATACGGACCTCAAACTCAGAGTCGAGCATCATATCGTCCTTCCAGAGTCGACGAGGACCGTCATAGACGCAAATGACACGCTTCTTCATCTTCATCTTTTCTGCATGGCAGCCCCAGCTAGTAGGGTAGTTCTTGCGCTTCTTGCGGCCACTCAGGGCACCAGAGTGCATGGTGACACCGCCTTTGCTGAATGTAAGTCCAGCGCGACCTCGTCCAGCGGAGGCTTTGGTGATGCGGTTTTGGCTGGCACTGGCATTTCCGGGTTGCGGCCTTGATCGCCCCTTGATCGTTCCCTTACCGGAACGCCCATTACGTGAGCCGTATGTGGTGTCATTGGCGTCATCTTTCTCGACAAAGTCTTCCTCGTCTTCATCTTCCTCCTCATGGAGGTCAGAAGCAGTGAAATCTGCGTTGGAAGGAAGGTAGTGACGGTCGAGAGTATCTTTGACTTGCTGGTCATCAGCGACAGATAGCAAGTTCTTTTGATTGATGTCCTCAGCTGGGTCGATTTGTTGAACCACGCGGAGCACACAGTCATCGAGATGTTCATAGAATTCCTGCGCATTGGCGAAGGTGACGGAACAGGTCGAGCAAGTTCCTGCTAAGGTTTGCTGTCCGGCGTTGGTATACGTTTTGCCCAAGCTGAGACTCTTCCTCCTCGAGTTGGGTGCTGTCTGTTCAACGCCGTGGACTGAGGTAAGATGGCGCTTAAAAACATCGGCACGATTGAAGCTCTTCTCTGCAGCTGAACCAGAGCCAGGGCAAAATCCACACACCATATTACCCTTGTAATGTGTCAAAGTGTGCCGATTTTTGTCGTACTTGCGTGCGAACCCTTTGATGTGATATTCGCAGGTCTGAATCGGGCACTTCTCCGGTCGCTCGTTTTGATGGGTGAGCATATGGGCCTTAAGATCCTTGAAGATACGCCCACAATCTGGAATAGGGCACATTCCCTTCTCACGGTCTTCTTCGCTCAACTCGAAACTGCCACTGCGCGGGCTGGACTGAGAGTTACCAGAGCGCAAGGATGAAGTCGAAGGTCTACGTCCAGATGGATAAGCGTATGGGTGATATTGCTGTGTCTGGAGATATGGAGAGTGATGTGGAGATGGCTTCACTTTACCAGTGTGACTCCTTGATGAAGTATGCGAGGGAGCTGGTGATGGTGGCTGTTCGAACATCCTTGGTGATGCTGTGGTGGTAGGGTCTGGGTAATTAAATGTGGTCATTGGAGCACCGAATGGGATGAGAATAGAAGGATCTGCTTGGCAAAAAATGGTCAGCGTGTGCTTCTCTTCAGGAGGTAACGCTCGTGATGAAGCAGAAGCAGAAGCAGGAAACCGACAAGAAGAAATCAATGGCGCATAGCTGCCCTGATTATGTGTATGAAAATGAGGAGAAAATGAATCTGGAGACATTACGAAAGACCTGGCGGGTGAGTCCGGCGGTGTAGTTGAGATCGCTGAAGGATATACTTGATGTGACAAGAGCGAGTTCCGTCGTGGTTTAGACTGTGCGTCTAAAGTCAATGATCGTCGCGTCTGGTCTTGGTGGGTTGCCAGTGAAGAGGTCAACCGGCTTGAAGACGCTCTCGCAGAAGCGGGCATACCTGGCGACTTGAAGCCACTATTGTCCCGATGTGACAGAAAGAAGGCATCGTTTGAGACCTGCCGTGTCGACGCTTCGGTCTGAGACTTCAACATGACCGGGCTCAACAGCTGCTGTGTGAGGTCCGGAGAGAAATGAGAAGAATAGGAAAAAGAAGAGGAGGTCTGAAGGGCATCCGCAGGAGAAGGTGAAATCGCAAAAGAAAACCGAGACTGTGAAGTCGACGATAAAGAGGTAATGGACTCACCCACAAAGCCAGGCATTTTATCCGTCGCCATGATGGCTTCCTGCTCCATGCCAGAGGTGAAGAAGGGATTACTGGTGAAGATTTCTTGAGAGGTCAAATCCTGTCCGAGTCCAAGTCCCTGGCTGGGGAGAAGAGGATTCCAAGGCTCAGGCTGTTGTTGATATTTGGGGTGAAGATGAGGTGATCCCATGGCTGAAGACGATGTGCTCTGCACTGAAGCTCCGGATTCCGATGATGCTGACAGTCTTGGTGGCATCATCTGTTCGGCTTCGGTGCCCAGTGGGCTATATGTGTGGAAGGCATGCTTCATGCCTGAGGATGAGTCGTCGTGGTAGTCGTATGAGTCTTGTGCCCTAGGCATCTCTGTACTAAAAGCACTCATCCCAGGATATGAGTCAATGGATGTCAAGGCAGCACAGTATGATGGCACCATATAAGAACTGGAAGTCGAGTAAGGCTGGCTAGTCTGTGGGTACTCTGAATAAGACTCATGGGTAGAGTATGGGTCGAATGAGTGACCGGACATGGTGGGAGGATATGCAAAAGATGTCATGCTACTCGGCGCAATCGAGAATTACGAGAGTGAAAACTGCCGTCCGCAGCAATGCAGGTACCCTGAAGGAAGAAATGTTAGTTCCCGGTCAGCTTCGGGCAGTGCGAAGTGCACAATATAAAAAGAGAAGTAGTACAATAGACATGGCATTTAATCTTGGTTCAAAGTCTGAAAGAAAGGGGTTATAACATACAGTATCTCGCTGAAATTTTGGAAACCGCGACCTAGACCGGATGGGTGACACTGCAAAAGAGATAATGTTTTGGTCCTTCCAATGGGTGATGACAGGGCTTTCGTGATCTGCTGGAGGATGCTCCGGATCTGTGGAGACGAGTATGGAAACGATCGGCCAGGGACTCCCGCGAAAGCGATACGGGACGCTGGATTATTGCAATAATCAGGAGTTGAAGTTTGAGCTTTGGTAAGACATAAGCAACACAGCGCTGATCTGGTCTGGATTCACAGATGGGAGGCGAAGTTGGATATGTATAAGAGTAGGCCATTCGCATGGCCCCCAACGATGGTGATGCGCCCAAACACCTACGTTCATGGCTGGCGCATCGTAGAAGCGACCGCTGCTCAAGCCACAAGAAACTACCACAATTCTCGTCTTCTCCGCCATTTCGCTCTCCCCCGAGCCTCAGATAGGGCTGGCCCTGCCGACTTTGTCGGTGTGTCCAAGCCTCCTAACGCCAGATCGAGAGGAGATGCTGCGCGAAAAGGGTAAATGCCGGTGCTGGAATTTGACTAGGCTTGTAGGGGTCTCCCCTTGGCTACGATCAAAAACCTCGCCCACGCCGTCGGGCACCCTTGACCCTTCCACCAATCAATACACCGTGCGGGTGGCTGTGATCGGCCCAAATATAAATATAGTGTCAGGAGTGGCTGAGACGATGCAGCGTAACCATTATCCAATGCCGCAAACAGGAAAATAATGATTGAATGCTTGACAGTAGAGTTGAATAAACAGCAATTTGTATAGATACCACCATGATGTAGTCGTGATTATTGCAGGTGCTAGTGGAGCAATTTTCCTATCAGACCCTACCACCCAAAAGGAAAGCCGCAGGACAACGCAGAACGACCCTCTTCATTCACTACTGTAGGCCAATGAAGCTGACTTGCTGCATTTTTTTTTCCAAAGATTGAAACATGGTCTCAATAGACAGTGGTTGTGCTGCCTGGAACCTGCAAATGTTAATCAAACTATAGCCTGGCACAGTTTGCTTACAGTGATAGAGTTGTGTTTATATAATGGTACTTGTCAAGACTAAGCGAATCCGGCTCGGTAAATTGTTGCCCACCTCATACCCCCATTATCGCCCAACTTCAAGCCAAGGGTGTGACGGGTAAGAGAGTTTAACTCCCATAATTTTATTCTCCCTCCCCCGCCCACCTAGCATCTGCAACACAGAGGGGTTAAACCTGTCGTTTTCTACAGTTTTATACCAAGGTGAGCGATGATTTCGAAGCTACTGTAAAACGGGCATGTTCTTTTTCTAGGGGTGCCAAGGGCCGCCCAGATTGGCAAGATCAATACCATCGCTTTTGACTAAAATTATTCCTGTTACCAACCAGATATTTACCGTACAGGTAGCCAGGAATATCTCTTTCCAACAATGGTATCTTCCGGCAACCTCCTTTTATTTTCTCGCAAGCGCCTATGTTCACGTCAAGTTGAATATAATTCTGTTTGTTTTCGTTCTGAAGAAATATTGCGATTGTTGTCGCTTGGCGCAATGGATGATGTTTTGCGATGAAGTGGATCTAATTTTGGGTGTTGTAAGGCTGTGTTCCATGGTTAGATCTTCAAGGCGGAGCAATAAAATTGCGGACTTTGATCGCCATGCCTATCACAGGATTTTGTTTTTCCCCACAAAATTCCTGACTTTGGAACCCTGTGCTCGGACACCGTTTGCTTCACACCATCTTCCAATTATGGCCGGCGGGTACGAGTACAATGGTACCGAGTCCACGAGTTCCCCCGTAAATGGCCTGAAGTTTGCTTGGAGAGATGGTTTCTTAGCGCACTGACTGGCCAACTTATGAAATAAGCTACAGTTTCCAGAAGCGACAAAAGGGGAAATAATACAGTACTAGCTTAAAAGGGGCGAAAATACCTGTCTAGAAATCCAAAATGCGGCTCTGCGAAAAGGGTTGTTACCCCAAAATCACGATGTTCGAAAAGCCATCGGTAGGTTCTTCGGCGGTAGGACATGGCTCACATAATAATTCTCATCATTTGTACGATGTACCCACGATTCCATATTTTCACCAATACGCATTAACGAGATAAATCACAGTTCCTGATTGCTGGTTGGCACCATCGTACAGATCTATCAATGATACATAGTTCCATCTCGCTACCACTTGCTCCATATTCTTCAATCGCACTTCTGAGAATACTAAAGATTCGCCGTTTCACACGTGTGATAATCTTTTGAGTAGTGTTAGCCGACTCGCAGGCTCGAAGAGTCGAAACGTCCAGAAGGTCAGAGTGACTTGCAAGTTGCCACGATGAACCCTTTCCCGCGTTTGACTAGAGCTTTTAGGCGTGTGTAGCGATTCCCTTCATCCCATTTTACGCAGCGATTCGGTAAGGACTTTGGGCGTTCGGGACTTCCAATTCCCTTTGACTTCCGTAGTGCCGACTCGCCTCGCTCTCCGGTCTCGACCACAGCCACATAAATGTGTACAACAGTGACTGATATTGACAATAAGACTCGGAATACGCAAAACTGACAATAATCGTCTCCCGCGGTTATGGTGTTTGGAGTTTGGGTACGCACGGATTTTTCCGTTTTCGTGGCGTCGATAAGCTTTACAGGGGCAGGCGAGTGTGCAGATGTTTTCGCCCTAGCTTTTACCAGCTACCCAGCAGATCTCGTTTTGGTCGTGCGAAAGGTATTGCTTTTCGGATGGAAAATTGCCTGGAGCTTGTGTCGGGTTTAAGAACGATGTGTACTTATTAGGAAGTACGAGATACAAAAAGCAAAGCACACCACAGCAGGCCCCCAAGCATGAGCGGAATTGACAATGACAGGCGATCAACGTGATGCACCAGTCATCTTTCCCAGATGACACACCCATATGCGGGGCTGCCGGATTCTGTAGTCCCAGAATGCTGGAATGCAAGCGGGGGTTTTGAAGCCATCCAAGTCCATCTTCGACTGCATTCGTCCTTTCGAAATAGGGAAAACCCTTGTGATTGTTGCCCCGCTCCACGAACCAGCATTACGCTTGAGTCTTTCTCAAGGTCGGCGACCACTTTTGGAAAGGAAAGACACGTGCAACCATGCACCCAGCAGCACACCTTCGCTTCGTTGGGTATGCAGCTGAAGAGGCTAAGCAAAACCTCCACCGACTACCAACCTGTTTTCTATGACCACAATTGGTCAAGAAGCAGCGATTGCACTTCAAAAGACGGGAATTTAGATCAACGGTAGAACGCGCAAAACTACGCAGCCATGCATATTATTCTGAAGTGACCGTTTTCCGTCACACTGTAAGCGAGGCGACTTCACCCAGTTACCAATGGTTGGGCTTTGGTTGAAAACCAGTTCGTGGTACGCATTCGTTTCCGTTTGTACTCAAAAGCATGGGAATCCTCGCATGAAATACCAGCGTGCCATCGTTTACCCGCTAATCCAACTACATTAATCGCAGCTGCGAGGCGGCACGAAATTATATGGGCTCATTAAATTTGTGTCATTCATCCACTACCTTAAGCAGTCATAGTAGGGCGGCAGATGTCGTCGGTTTTCTCCTCCCAGCTCTTCGTGACTTCCAAGCAGCTCTACACTCCCAAGATTCACCCCTGTTGATCGTACTAGCAAATCTCTGGAACCGAAACACTTGTGAAGCCTACCGAAGCATGCTGTACACGGTTCTAGTAAACCTCGTCGTTTCCTCCCGTTATCACGTTTATATGGCGGTGGCAAAATGCAAATTGAGTAAAACCATGTTAATTGGAGATCACTCACATAGACATCTTTCCAAGGAACACGCGTGATGATACTCGTGGATAGATATGGTATTCTTCGCTGAGGCTATGCCGCTGCTGCATAGCCAAGTACTATAGCACACTACCATATTATAATTGTCCGAAAGAGATAGTTGTGAGTGCATTGTCCAGCGTGGTATACTCGTGTAGTATTCCAAACAGTGTGAGCTTGACCTGCGGAACTGGCCATTGCTGAAGACACTCCAAGCTTTCTCTCGAGACTCTCTGTCATCAAAACCTTCCATCGCTCAGCGATTGCATCAGTGCTGTTCATATCATCGCGGTTCATGAAATCCGCGGAATCAGCGAGTCTATTTCTCTATCATACTGTCGCATAACCACCAATTCTATCTCTTGCTTATGCTGTTCCTCTTAGCCTTCTTCCAAGTACTATTCTGAACAGACGCTTTGGATATATCGGATGTGGATTTTGTACTCGCATTCTTTAAGAGTGAGCTCAACAGATAATGACATTGCGAGACGCAAGTTATCTTCGATCTACTTTATTCACTTTAGTCTCCGTACCCCTTCACTATATGGTGTCGGAGAGTACTTGCGTTGCAAGTATATTATATTAGTGTGTTCAAAAGTCTTCCTCTAGTATGTATAGCCGTTCAAAGAATATCTAGCAGCGTGTATAGAAGCACTCGCATAAGCTTGTAGTCTTCAGCAAGCTTGCTCCGTACCTTTTGCTCTGTGAAACCTGTAGTAGCTGACTACTATAATCCAAGACACAGAACCTAATACAGCCAAAAATATAAAGATTACAGCCAATTGTCTAGTAGCAAGGTCTCAAAGTCTTTCGTGTGATCCTATCGTATCTTACCCATCCACCCCAAAACCATACGACCATCCACCAAAACGAATATTACACCATTGTTAATGAGCAAAAATGATTGGGTCTGTCCGCGACTCGAACGCGGGACCTTTACAGTTATTAGATGACACTACATTGAAACATAGAGTAATAGGACTCACCTCTCGCAATATAGACTTAGGTACCCTAAGCGAGAATCATACCACTAGACCAACAGACCGAATTTGTGTTTTCAAAATGGTGTGTGCAAATATGTCCGGTGGCACGACTCGAAGACTGTGGGCCGGGATTCGCCTATCCGCTGCTAAGACTGTCAAGGACGTTTGCAGGGAAATAGGTGTGCTGATATATACTTAGTTCAGGTCTGTGAACTTCACGTAGATAAGGCTGATAACCTTGATATGGTCAACAATAAAATAGGGTTGAGGAGTAAAAGAAAGTAAGCAAACACATCGAACCTTGACTCTTGAGTCAAACGGGTTGTGTTTCAAATTTGGTCTATCTAAAAGGCCGCTCTAGCAACTAATCATACCAAACACACTACTCCTAATATCTCTTTCCACTCGCTTTCGGAGTCTTCGCAGTCCTATACCTCGGCCCCGACTTCACCCTGGAACTATTTGTTGGTTTGCCGTAACGATACGAAGAGTATTTCGGCCTCTTCATAGCTTTACACCTTTTCGGTGTAAAGGTCATACTAAACCCTGGATACTTTGTCCTCAGAGGCCTACCGATCTCACTGTCCCTCCTACTTCCACTCGAGGAGGAGGCAAAAGCAAAGCTAGAATGTTTACCCCTCCGACTCCTGTAAACTCTCTTGCCACCACCAGTCCTGGTTGGAACAATTCCCCCCATTTCCACATCGCCATCATCCTCAAACAAGTCATTAATGTCTAAATCAGTATCAGTACCTTCAATCGCTTCGTCACCCATACCATTAGGGTCACCAGACGCATTCTCAAGTGTTGATTGCGGAACAGGTGTATGCCGCCCAGCAGTTGACTGTGATTGACTGCGTGGTGGTGAAGGCATATCTCCGGTATGGAAAGTGCCCACATGCGGATTCTCCTCCAAATACTGTGCAAGATAACTGTCGAGATCGTCACCCTCGGCCCTTAAAGTATAAGAGGGTGCGTTTGATGTTTGCCTCGGTGAGCGGGAATTGGACCTCATACTGACTTTATGTCGCGGTGAGCGCGATCTTGAAGAAGGCCCAGAATATTGTCGACCGCTACCACTTGCATCACCCATCGAAACTGACCGTTCCGACGTTATCTTCCGAGATGGACTCGTATAGCCAAAATCGCCTCTTTGAGGGGATTGTCGTGGAGATATTTGTGGGAAGTATCCTCCTCCAGGTGTAGATCTGCGTTGATATGTGGAATCATAATTTCCTGGCGCAAGGACTCCATTTTGGTCATTCCAGGCAGGTTCTTCTTGTGGTGGAAGGTTGGAGTCCATCGCTTGGTCTTGGAATGGGTCCTGGTCGTCAAATTGAAATTCGAACTGGTTGTTGTATTCACCAAAAATATCAGAGTCATTGTTACCCTCCAACATAGCAGGATCGATCAGGAAATTGTCCGCTCCTATTGGAGGCCGCTGTTGCTGCTGTGTTGCCTGCGGTGGTGGTGGAGCTTTACTACCCATCTGTCTCCGCACAGAAGAGCTGCCCGGCAATGGCCCATTTGATCCCGGCCGTCCAGAGTCGTTAGAGTCAAACCACGGTGCGGTTGCGGCTTGCGATGCCCTATGGTTAGGATCATACATTGGCGCCACTGGAGCAATTCTTGACGGTGAGAATGGATTACCATGGTAAGATGGCTGGTTGGGTTGCTGCTCTTCCAACATCGCATCGCCTGGCTGTAATAAGGTTCCATCCCTACCAACGGGCCAAATGGTATTCCCGAATTCGTCCGTCGCATACACGAACCCACCAAACCTATCAACGCTAATAGGCATAGGCAAACCCGTGAACTTGACTGCCCATTCCTCGTCGGTCAAAAATGCATCCGGAGACATTTGTGACAAATCAACTCCATAAGCTGGGAGAACTGCCTGCGGATTATTGCTGACGTCAACATTCTTGACATATAGATCCTGAATGCGATTCTGTTGAATTCTATCTCCATCAACAGTATACACCACGCCATCATTGTCGGACTCGCGAATGTAAAACTTATCTTGTGGTGAGAGCCATAGACCGTTGTCCGCAAAGGAGCGCTGCCATCCATTCTGTATCATCCATTTGTGGATAGGACCGTTCGATACTCTAAATTGACTTGCTGCTGAGGCTAAATTACTGCCACCTTGACCTGGGGACAGTCTTCTCTTTTTGCGGCGGGGCTCTGGGGGAGGTGGAGGAGGAGGCGGAGGTTGGGGCTTCCGTGGCCTCCTACTTTTCGGTCCCGGTAACTTTCTCCTTCGAAACCCACGCCCTCTCGGTTTAGGCACCTTTGGTCGAGGATCGTCATCTTCCGATGAAGAAGAGGTCTCAGAAATATTATCAATCTTTCCTTTCCTGTGCGCTTGGGGTTTGAACTTCCTCCTCCCCGCTTCAAACTCTGCCATCTCTTCCTCCCTAAACTCTCTTAATACAGTCTTTTGGTCTTGTCCCCTTCTCGCGGCCCGTCCTTTCATAGCAAGCGCCTTCCTCGTCTTGATCATTTTGACAAAACATTCCCGGTCTTCTTTGGTCGGATTGACACCTCCGTATAACTTAATTCTCCACGGGTATTTGAGCGCACGAGTCCATAAGTCCTCAGCCGAGTATATTCTCAGAACCCAAAATAGAATCTCATCTTTCATGTCCTCGAAGTGGTGCTTCAGAATCTTGCGTGGAGAGATTTCTGTAGGGTAGGCTCCTCGATTCAACTGTGCGCCTTCCATTATTCGCGCATCTCCAACTTCGAGGTATGGGTCGCGAGCAACCATTTTAGTCTCCAAATCGTCCAGTATTGGGTGAAATTGGCCGGGACGGGGAGCAACAGGCCTCTCTGGAGCCCATCCGCGCATGGAAGACTCGACTCGTTCCGCAAAAGCACCGCCGGGATGGGTTTTGACGTAGCGACCAACATGCGCAAGGGGTACTGCTGGTTCCAGTCGATCAACTAGATAGGTTGGATAGTCCCACAAATGCTTCTGCAAGAAATCTTTCCATGTCATGGCATGTTCTTCTCCAACAAACTGACGCAAACTGTTCAATAACGCACCAGGCTCATCAGTAAAATCTGGCAAGATCTGTTTGACGGCTTGGGTGCTCCAAAGTCGCATAGATTCTGTGGTCGGCGTATCAACATTGTCGACCCTAACATTTTCGATATCGGCAGGAAGTCTATTGTAGTTGTAAGTGGATGAGGTGTTTAAAGTTGCGAAGCGGTACAACAACGCGAGACCAGGCCAACGGAATACGTGGTCAGGGTAGTAGACAAGGAGTTCCCATAGTGTAATGTCGTGAAGTAAATCCCAGGGCAGTTCTGTCTCGAATCCTGGGCAGCCAGTAAAAGTTGAGCGTGGACCTCGCATCGTAACAATTTAGTCAAAGATTGTGTACCTCCTAGTAAATCATTCTTTCGAGGGGATTTGAACAAAGTGATCCAAAACGTTCTTATGATGTACGAGCTTTGAAAGAATAAAGAAACAGGCATAAGTGCCGCTTGCGGTTTACACATCTCAAATTGGGAAACGTACTCGGTCTTTTGAAATGTCCTTCGCGACCAGCCGACTCGCACGCAGACAAAGAAACATACTTTTTAAGTTCGACCGAACATGGAAAGGAAGGACGTTGAAATGAAAATGAGGAGAACAATAAAAATCAAATGTGAAAGAGAACAAAGAGAATACCATCTGACAGCAAAATTGATCCAGTCGATATTACCAGCTTACGGAAAGCTTCCCACTCCACACATACCGATTCAACTATCAACATCTCTTTCTCCGAAAACAAACCTCTTCCAGTTCTTCCCTAGCTGCAAAACTCCCTCTTCAAGACCCCATCCCCTAATCTTGCAGACTCTCCTCGTGATATCCTCAAGGTAGTCATCCATAGCTTCGCCCGCCCTGTCCAGATCACTCTCCACCAATATGCGATCGGCTGGTAGCATGATAATGGTATCTTCCGCAGCCTTGACTTTCTTATCGGATTTATTGTAGAAGTTGACCAAAGTGGAAAAGGAAAAGAATACTTCGACTGGTATCGAAGGACTTAAGTAGAATTTACCCTGTTCTGGTGGCCCGGTGAACGAGTGCAGGCATATCCTTGGTGGGTATGGTGGTATGAAATCAGCTTTCTTTGGCGTTTGCTTTTCATCGTCGTCAGGGTTTTGGGCTCTGAGGTTGGTATTTAGTCTGCGTTCGCGTCTGTTGGGGGTTTTGTTCTCGTAGCCTTTCCATGTTCCTTTCAAAGACTCGAAGAGAGCACCATGGGCTTGGACGCCGTGTATGGAGACTGCGCGCTGCAGTTCACCAGCGAGGGCTAGTTGCGCTTTCAAGATTTTCCGCTGGTGGTCTTTGCTGGAGTGGTATGGAGATAGGTGTAGGCCATCCCGTCCACCAGAGTTAGATGAACAGTCTGAGTCGTGACTCACGTCAACGGCCGGGTTCGCTGGCAAGCAGAATCTCTTATCGAGACCAACCTCTCCAACCAGCGCTAAAGGGTATTTTTCCAGGTATTCTCTCATCGCAGAGAGAAACTTTGAGAGGGGTCTGGGCTCAGGGAGTGCAAGCATGAATTCTTTGTCGTTACATTTGGGCGTCAGGACGGAGGAATAATGGATGAGCTTTTGGTCAACACTGAGCTCCATGGCACCATCGAACTCTGGATACTCATAGATTTGATGCGAGAACCACGGATGCCAGCCGAAACAGGGCACAACACGTGCTTGCTTTTCCCATTGAGCTGATAAAGGCCCTTCTTCTGACTGTCGCACTCCCATACGATTTGCAGTTGCAGCGACGAGCTCCTGATCATTAGCACGGGTGGCCATTATTGTGAGTACTTTTGCTTTCATGGTGGAAATAGATTCGACTGAGTTCATTGTGTCAGTGGGGTGACAGTGTGCATCGTAGACTTGCAAATGCCACGGGAATGGTTTTTCGCCCTCCTCTCGGTGAACCGGGGGAAGAGGCATGGTCGGTGTATCATCTACGAGTAGCTATTTGCAACCGTGATTTACGTCTGCGTATTTGACGTACAAGGGCTAAGTGAGTGATATCAATATTACCAAACCCACCTCTAATCCTAGCCTTATTCAAAATTCAGTGAGCAGTCGGGAAGTAGAAGGCCTGGAAAGACGCGGAACTTGGGTGCTAAGGGAGGATTCCTCAGTAGTGTACGAATGACGACTGCAAGCTGGGTGACAAAGGTCTTGACTCTTGGATATAGGAAGAGAAGATTTTACGGGAAGACAGGCGGTCGGATTCCAAAAAGTATCAGCAAAGCGACATCAGTCTTCTTATAGTCTTTCTCTCCCACAACAATACGAGAATGATAGAAGCTTGAGCCGTGAATGCGTAAAGTTCGAATATATCGGAGCCGTTCAACCAACTCCGAATTCGGGTTGAGTGTAAAAAGAATGATGCAGGTTGTTGGATTCGTAGGGGGTGCGTCGTTTAAGAGGAACACTTTGGAGTGATAGGAGCGGTTTGGTTAGAGATGGATATAAGTTCCAAATGTTGGCTTATATATGAGTTTCCAAGGGATTACAGGAGATATAGAGCTTATCTAAGGTAATGCTTTGTTAGTGGTAGAAATAGAATTGGAAGTCACGTTTGACCTCATGCGAGAATGACGTCTGTGCTCAAGCATCATCGCACCTGCCCTTCTCATTTCCTACCCTGTAACCTTCACATGCTACAACATAACTTCGGTACGGTATTTTGTCGAGGCTTGTATAAATCATTTCCCCTCAGCTCATTTTTCATCATGTCCTCTCGTAAGACCCATATACCCAAACTAACAATCCCCCATGCCCTCCCTCATCTTCAACCCTCTTTACCTGCTCGTCCCACCCGCCCTGATCCTGATATCCGTCCCTCTCACCATCTTGGCAGTCTTGACCTCCGTCATCGCATTCACCCTCTTGACGATACGAGTTTCAATCGTATACTTTGACTTGGCTCTCGCTCTCGTGCGCAGTCCCCTCTTCACTGAATCCCCCAAAGCGGCACCTCACATACGGACGACACAATATGTTGATGGCGTGTCAAAAGGACGGAGTTCGGTGCATAGTAAGCCTAATCCGTCCTCTGTACAAGATTCCCGCAAGCACGGCCCCGCAAAATCAGAGTCGTTTGCTACACTCCTACTTCTTGGAGGAGGCGCGCAAGGACGGTCGCGCGACTTCGAGGGTGTAGGTGGATGGCGCGATGCTGGTGAAGATGCAGTAGAGGAGGCATTATGGTTAAGCATGAATTCACGGTTGGAATTACCGGCTGTGACTGTGACACCTGCACGGCAGAGAAGACATCAAAGGAGCTTGACCGGTGGGAGCATTGGGCTTGGCCAGAGATGGAGTGGACATTCTCATTATAGTCCTGAGAGTATCAGAATGAGCCCTGTACAGAGTAGAGCGAGGACACCTAGTGTTGGCAGGAAGAGCCAGAACATGAACGTGGAGGGGCAATTCGAGGAATATTTTGGCTTTAAGCCGCGGGAAATCGGGAGTGGGCTACTTAATAAAAAGGTGCAGAGGAAGAAGGGCGCGGTGACGCCAGGCGCTGAAGGAGAGGAGTGTAAGAAATCAGGAGGTTTGGACAAAGAAGGAAGGCGGAAGAGTATCAGTGGATCTAGTATTGCTTCCAATAGTTCTGGGAAGCTGTCACGGAGTACTGCTAAACTCACTTCTGATGGATGATTGTAGAATGTAAGATTTAAGACTGTTTCTTTCTGCAACACACGCTTAGGCTGCCAGAAGTCTTACATGATGCGAGAACTCTGGCCATGGATATCGAGAGCCCGACATCTAAGTTTGCAGAATCACAAGTAGCTTTCTGCAGAGCGAAGAAGCCGCTGATTTGCGATGATCGTTGATAAGATCAGGTATTTTAGCTCCCAAGAGCCGTCAAGGCTACCAGGAGCTGCGGTTTACAGGCAACTTGATCAATTTCAATTTTTCTCTTCGTAGAGGTATGTGCTCCCGACCCGTTTGCCATATCAGCTGTCAACAGTTCCCAGCACTCTCATTATATTTTTGCACAACACTGACAGAAGACAGGAATACCGCCTTGTTTTGAGACAAATCAGATTTTTGGACTTTCCTACTCTCTAAGCTACTACCCATTTCTAGGTTTTGGCTGCTTACAATAAGGATAAGTATGAATTCCCACCTTGCCCCATTCCACCACCAAGTCGATTGCTTTACAGTTCTTCTTCTTCCTCCAATCCAATCCCACTTTCTACACCCTCGTCCACCATCTCCCCGTCTTCTTCTCCCTTATTCAATCCAAGAGGCCTACAATCATGCCATTTTCCAAAATTACCCAACTTCTGTGCCGTATCCCGTGGCCGGGCGGATTTGATGCCCATAGACTCGAACACCTGACGTTCTTCCTTCTCCCACCCGGTAACATTCTTGTGCGCTCTATTGATTACGCGTAGGTTACGCAGTACTGCGCTCGTGTCGTCTAGGCCTTCCCCGTCGGTATTTGACCATGATTGACGGAGACGTGTAGGTGTGGTGGGGAGGTAGGCGTGGTAGGAACGCTTTCGTTTTGGTGATGGTTGTGCTTGTGCTTGTAAGGCATGCGACCGGGGGAGGCGACGCCGTTGTTGTGCGGGCCCTGTGGTGGTGTGTCGATGGTAGTTGTAGTTGATGGGGAAGTAAGGTGATGCCACAGTAGGTCGCAGTATCTCGGGGTCAATTTGCTCGTCTTCTCCTCTAGACTCGGGGCCACCCTCGCTGTTAAAATTGGAGGTGGGGTTTGGTTCGTCCCCCCCAAGTGGTGAACGCGGCGGTTCCCGTTCTGTGGGCCTCTCTTCATGGTCATTACCACTTCCAAGGCTGCTCTGCGCAGCTTCGTCAGGAGTCATGCCTTCTTGTTCACGTTTGGTTTTCTTGTATGGTGGTGAAATTGGTCGATGCTGTAGCTTTTCTCGACGTCCATGGTTCTCTTTTCCGTGTTCGGGGTTAGGAAGGCCATTTTGCGGTTGTGGATTGGTGTTGGCCATGTATTCGAGAAAATGCATTGTACGTTCAGAAAGTGAGCGTTTGCGTTTGGATGGTGAGGATGAGGATTGTATTGTATGGTGTTGGATGCATTGTCTTACTAGTGGTTGGTTGTCACCATTTTATGTTATGTTGAGTTGGTTGGTGAGGCTTTATGGATATATAGGTATGTTTCTCGTTGTCGATGTAGAACGAGGCTGTTCTGGAAGTCTTTGGGAAATTTGAGGACTCTGTTTGTTTGGTTATGGGGTACGGAGATAAGTTCTCCTCGCAACTCCAGGGATTTTCTTGTTACTCATTGTTAAAACGGCTATCTACTAATTCTCAACAAATCTAATGACGTTGCAGAGGTTATGGTTGCTATCAATACTTCTTTTTACGCAAAAACTGAGGTCCTGTTCCGACAGATCTTTTCTGCGTGTTTCAGGAGGGCTTCCGAAGAGCTTCGCATCGAATAATACGGAGTCTAGGTCTACTTCGCATTCCATAACCACTGATATCGTAGAAGATACTGGTGGCGGTACATCTTGAAGCTCTTCTTTGCCCTTGAATTCTTTGACGCCGACTGGAGTTGAAATTTTCTGTTGCTAGAGAGACCATCCTTCCAAATCCGGCAGTTCAAGGCTTGCGAAGGGATAACGATAACACCGCCAGGCTCCCACACAAAACTCGTTCCGCATCTAGCCATTAGGAACCATAATTTTCCTCCCTCTTCCCTCCCTCACCCATAACGATAAATTACCATTCCTGCACAACAACCAATTCCGAGTCGCGGCATCTTCCAAGCCGAAAGATCCACCATTACCGCTACGTACCGACGTAATGCCATCGATTCTCGACCTTCCAAACGAATTGCTGAATTTCGTTTGCGGCTACCTCGCAACTCCAGATGTAGCCGCCTTGTGCCTCACGTGCAAATATCTCCACCCATGGACGAGCAAAGCCCTTTATACGACCATTAAAATCAATACAATCTCCAGATCTCATTTGAAGGACAGAAAATTCCAAGAGGATAATGAGAGATTGTGCTCTCTCATACGGACACTGATTAAGCAACCCAGGTTTGCGAGTTATGTGACTGAAGCGCGGTTACTTGCCTTTGGGGAGGAGGCGGAGACGGCGGAGTGCACCTTTAGCTCCATTTGGAAGGATTACGATTGGGATGGAAACTTCTTTGTCAATAAGACGTCGTCTATTCTCGATAAGGAGAGTGTAGCTCGAGTTGCCGGGATTGAGAATTCGGAGAATGATTCGTCATTCGACTCGGAATGGTTTGAAGCGGAGGTTGACAACGGGTGGAGGGATATTGCCAATGAGACATTCCGAATGGCTTTGCCGGAATACGGCATGTTCAAACTGGCTATTGTGGGAACGGGTTTGGATATCTCGGGCAATTGGCAGAAGGCGATGCGGAGAGGAAGTCGGGACGCTCTCCTATCTCTTCTTCTAACACTCATCCCAAACATCCGCTCCCTTACCATGGAAATTCCATTCGCACACCCGCATCTTCAGAGACTGGTCGCAGCAGTTGCACACGGTAAAAGGTATTGCAAATGCGTTAACACACTACAGCAACTCGAGCACCTCTCCATCAGTCCAGTCACCAAGTTCGAAAAATACTCGACTATGCAGACGGAAGCGCCATTTCCATGTCTTCCATCACTGAAGACACTGAGTATGCATGCTATCGTGCCGTACTGGTCAGGCCCTGACACAGCACTTTCAAATGTCGAAGAATTGGTCATTTCTGGTGTTAGTCGCATGGCTCTGATGCAAGGCCATGATGGCCCATTGCGAATGACGAACACTTTCACCAGGCTTAGAAAATTGACGTGGACCCATTTCCTCCTTGATGAGAAATTTCTGGGTATACTATACAATCTTCTCTGGAAGCACAAGGGTACATTGAAAGAGGTACATTTACTCCCACCACCTCTATGGCATTCACCCTTTGAATTCAGAAGTCACCTCAACATACCGAACCTCATAGGTTCCTTTTTCCCCTTTGCGCACCTCACACACTTTAGTATCAACTCAGTACACCTCCTCGCCAGTTTCATACACTTGCAAAAGAAACCGGCTCATGCTTTCCTCCCCAAGTCGCTCAAATATCTTCACCTCAACGCTTCAGCATGCCCCGTTGAAACGGAGCAGTATCTCAAGATTTTGCAATGGATTAGACGGGAGGGGAAGCATCTGACGAATCTGGAAAAGATCCGCGTGGACATGGCTGTGCCGAATGGCTGGTTCGGAAAATTTGGAGAAAGATTCGATGTTGGCAATGATGGTCGTGTGAGAAATGGAAGGGAGGATAGCAGTCTCGTTTTCGAGGGGTGGGAAGACTTGGGTGTGGATGTGGAATTGTGGGTGCAGCCAAAAGGGATGCGAGGGGTCACGCTGTAAGTAGAAGGTATGAGGCATTTTCTGATGGCAGGGTTTGCAAGAGAAGTTCCTCGCGATGTAGCGAGGCCCTTAGGACGCCGCTTGAAATAAGAGCCGCTGAAATTAATGATAAGGATTGTCTTGACTTAGGCTAATCATGAGTTTTGAGGCAGGGAAGGTGTCATGATGCATGATTGTTATGTCTTAACGGGACGAAAGAAGTGGGGCATAGCCGTCTATATCATGATACAACTTCACAAACTCAGCCTTCTCTCAGCGAAGATGCTTTGCGAGGAACCGAGGAAGACCAACTTATTCTCTTCGATAACGAAACTTAGACATCAGCTCTCATACGTGTGAAATCTTCAGGTTCATGAGGCAGGCATATAATGATTGTTCAAGACTTCGAAAATCCTAGCTGAGAGTTAGTCCAAGATTCAAATGCTACGCCGATAGATCGTAGCCATATAAGATCCGCCAAATTCAACGCCTTGAGCATACCAGCATATGACGCGAAGGACCTCCCTGTCAACGAATCACAGTTTAACTGACATCTCTATCCCCGTCTCAGAAAGCATGGGGAGCTTGCGGGTATAAACCGTAAGACATGTGAATTGCTCATCTTTGTCGACAAAGGTTAGGTGATCGTAGTGTTGGACCATTTCACGTACACGCGAAGAATCGGGATCCGTACCATAAGGACTGTGCAGATATGAGTGAGATTTCCCATTTCATTTGCAATGGTAAGAACTAACCTGACTCGATAGGCCTCCCCATCATCAAAGACCTCCGTCCGCCACTCCCGTTGTTCTTCCGTTGTGTCAACCGTATCCCATATCATCGCGGCTGGCCAAGTCATATCTGCTATGATTTGCTTGACAGGAACATTAGGACAAACGGAAAAGACAAGCGTATTCGAGTTGGTATTTAAGAAACCATGAGGATCTTCGAGGATAGTTATGCCTTTGCTATTCAAGAACTCTGCATCCACAGTGTTATAACTCGGATCTTGAACGTAGCAGTCAACTTTTCGACCCATCAACTTTTCAATGGTTGAAGCCATGGTGAGAACTGCTGCATGTTGGGTGTGTGATCGAGAAGCATGCTCTCCAACCCGAAGAGAACCGAGGCCAAAGGCGATGATATTGGTGATGTCGAGTTTTGCCAGTGAGGAGTTGAGAATTTTTTGAAGAGCTTGGTATGGTGTACTTTTAAGCCAGTTTGACTGGTAGGTCGCGTACTCGGCCTGAATACCGGCAAGAGGATAGTCAAACCCTGAGCCATTGCTTGTGTAGGAAATACCGAGCGCACTCCGTGGGCTGTAAAAGTTCTCGACGCTTTGTGGGTCGAAGCAAGTGAGACTTTGATAACTTTCATACCTGATTCTTCTGACAAAACCATCCCTACACCTGTAAGCATGTTAGCTCAAGCACTACGGAACTCCTTATTTTTACATTTGCTCGTTCGGATGGGTAATGCGTCAGTCCGAGTAAACAAAGAAAATGACCAAAGAGAAAGCTTACTGCCAAACATCATTTCTGCTGTCCCTCGTGATCTCGAATTCTTCCCCATCCAATCCAACAATGGTGACGGATTCCGAGCCGGTCTTCAGAAAATCATCCAACTGTAAGAGTTGAGCCTTGAAGTATAGTGGTGTACCAGCAGCGTACGATTTCGAAATTGTCTCAGTACGCTGTAGACACTCTGTAACACTACCGCCGTTATAATATTGCTTCGCCATTTTTGCTGCCTGAAGAAGAATAAATGAGGACCATGGCTGGGTTAAGTAAGAATGAAGTGTGTTGCGGGGAAGTACTTCTGGTAACAACTATAAAAGTTCTGCTAATCAGCATGTAACAGGGAACTTGTTGGTGGGCAGGGTAGCTAGGACCCAATCCTGGAAGGATGGTAATGTGTTGTTGCTGAAAAGTTAGCCCTGGCGGTTAATTCGCCTACTCCTTCGTGTAAAGTATCTCCAAGTCCGGTGTTTCATTTTCAATTCAATCGCTCGGATAAATAGAAGAGATTCACAACTGGGTATACAATCTTGCCGACTCTAATATTATGAGATTCGGCTCTGATTACTGATAATTGAAAATACTCGCATTTGTTTCTTATTTCTCCTCGCACATCTCTGCGTTGCAACCATGATATATGTTGCCAGAAGACGTGGACCTGACCACCCACATTTCGAATCCGCACCCAATGAGCTAAAGCTGCCCTCTTGGCAATTTACTCGCGATAGTGTTGGAGCGTATCGCTCACCATGGGTATTAACTCGAGCGGTAGACCCCTGGACAGTTCGAAAGGCTGCATTCGTTTATTCGTTCGTCACATTTCTGGTTTTAGGAATCGTCTGTGGTAGCGCAGGATACCGGTGTCAATAACAAGGTCCAAGATTTCCTATCGCGCTTCGTTTCCATCACTTAGATCCATGTTTGCCAAAGCGCGGCACACCGTCAACGCTTCCACTTGAGATGCTGGTCACACTTGTCGATTTAGCGTTCCTGAAGGATCTCGCAAGGCTGGCAAGTACAGGGAACAAGACTATAGCGTGGTGCGGTGTTAGAACTAGCATGCACACACGAGAATCGCAACTTTATGTCGTAGATTTGTCTCTCCATGTTGGACTTCAATAAATAGCATAGCCGCCAAATAAGGTTGGAGGGACATGCGGAATTTATAAACCTTCCACTTTGATGGTCATAGTCTGCAGAAGAAGCCAGCAGGACTCTCTGCCCAAATGCCAGCAGTCATCGGTCAGCAAATCCTGCACTCAATCCAGCTTCCACAGTTTACGAGGGTAGCGATTATAGGATCGTAGATAATGTCTAGCCTCGATTGATACACGGCCTGTACCGCTAGCCACGAACGTCTAGTTGCCATAGACTCAGGTTCATCCTGGACTGACCCATGCGAAGTGAAGAACTTTGCGCGCGCTCTTCCATTAGAGGCTGATGACCATCACAATGTCCGGTGGGCAAATGAAGAATGGTGTGCTGATTTCCATTCCATGTATTTCAGCTCAATACGGCCTTTTCATGCCGCCGATCCTGGTGGATAACAAATGGCAAACCTAATGCTCGATCAAACCTTTTCTCCTTCTTCTCTTTCTTCTGCGGTTGGGGAAACGTGAAGTCCCAATCGAAATCGCTGGGGGTATGGGATGTCCGATGTGCTCAGTGCTCCAGCTGTCAGACTCAGTGCTATCTCATCCGTAAACGGCGCAGACAGGCTTTACGCATTGACTTATATGTTACATGAGCGTGATTGACAGGAGGAGGCAGGATCATATATCCCAAGTACTACGGGTAGAGGAAGATTGTTGCTAGCTGGAGAATGAAGTAATGTAAATATCCCAAACACAATGGCGCTTGTCTGATCAGGTAAGACCGTAACTCTCTTCAATGCTTAAATTTTAAACTCAATATTAAGATGGAAAACCTGATCAGGCTGCTGTCTAGATGGGTGGAGTAGAGTTCCTGATGTGCGTGTGGTGAGATGGGATGGCACAGTTGTCGGCGAAAATGATGGGAGATCCCCCGAATGCATTGTCCATTTTTCGGCCACACAATAAAACACGTAACCGTCAACACGGACGGGAGGCACTCACTCAGTCCCTATTTTTCCATAGAAAGCGAGTATCAATATATAACTTCACAAGAAACGCGTATCCATTCATGATTCCGACAAATACTGATCCCCACCTCGTGTAGAGAGCTCTCAAAACTTAAGCTGATGTTGATTGGCCAGGTTTGTCATCTTCCCTAATACTTCCATGTGCCGATCTACCACAGGTTCCATAACCTGACATCTATCAACGTATACTGCGTCCTTCGTTCTGTAAAGATGGTTTGTTGATATTTCATTTTTCTTCAGTCCATCATGTCAACTAGAACAACTAGCGCATCTTCCGGCACGGACGTCGAGCCCGTTATCATTATAGGTGGAGGCCTTGCGGGGCTGACGGCAGCATATGAGATCGTAAAAGCCAGACAAAAATGTGTTATTGTCGAGCAGGAGAATGAAAAAAACCTGGGCGGCCAAGCCTTCTGGTCATTGGGAGGCATCTTCCTGGTGTCAACTCGGCAGCAGTACTGGATGGGTGTGAAAGACTCCATCGAACTCGCACGAAGTGACTGGATGAACAGCGCGCAATTCGATCGTCTGGATGATCAAGACATTTGGGCGAAGAAGTGGGCTGAAGCTTATGTCGAGTTCGCGCACAAGGATATGAAGAATTATCTCACCAACTTGGGCCTTGGATTCATGCCTACTGTGGGTTGGGCGGAACGTGGAGGAGGTAATTCGAGTGGTCATGGTAATTCAGTCCCTCGTTTTCACGTTACTTGGGGAACAGGTCCAGGCGTTGTCGAGATATTTGAAAAACCTGTTCGAGAAGCTGCCAGAAATGGCTTGGTAGACTTTCGGTTCCGACATCAGGTGGATGAAATATTAAAGGATAGCTTCGGTAAAGCTATTGGTGTCAAAGGAACTATCCTTCGAGCCTCGGATGCTGAACGTGGGGTCGCCTCAACTCGAGAGGCTCAAGGAACCTTCGAAATATTTGGTCGAGCTGTCTTGGTGACTTCGGGAGGCATTGGAGGAAATACCGCACTGATCAAAGAGATGTGGCCTACTAAGCGGCTTGGTGGAAAAGTGCCTGATACCTTCGTCACTGGAGTTCCTGCCCACGTCGATGGACGTATGTTGAAGATTGCAGAATCGAGCGGAGCAAGGCTAGTTAATCGTGATCGCATGTGGCATTACACTGAAGGTCTCACCAACTGGAACCCCATCTGGCCAAATCATGGTATTAGAGTGATTCCCGGCCCCTCCTCTATTTGGTTGAATGCTACAGGAGTTCGCATGCCAGCACCCGCTTTCCCCGGCTGTGATACTCTAAGTACACTCAAGATCATTCTTTCTTCCGGTTACGACTATAGCTGGTTCATCCTAGATCAAACCATATTACAGAAAGAGTTCATGCTCTCCGGTTCGGAGCAAAACCCTGATATCACTGGTAAATCGATACGACTTTTCATTCAACGCTTGCTTGGCGGTCAAGAACCCGTCAAGAAATTCAAAGAGCATGGAGAAGATTTCGTGGTGAGCAACAATCTCGCGGACTTGGTCTTCGGCATGAACAAATTGCGGAGAGGTGGTGCACCCCTCTTGGAATTGGAGAAGATTCAGAAAATCGTCAAGGACCGCGACGATCAGCTCACTAATCCCTTCTGCAAAGATGCCCAGATCATGGTCATTCAGAATGCACTTAAATTTAGAGGTGATCGTATTGCTCGTTGCGCCCCGTTGCATCGAATACTGGATCCAAAACACGGACCTCTCATCGCGGTCCGCATGAATATACTCACTAGGAAAACTCTGGGCGGTATTCAGACCAATCTAGAGAGCCAAGTACTGAGGGATAACGGTTCCGCTTTCCCTGGACTTTACGCTGCTGGCGAGGTTGCAGGCTTTGGTGGAGGAGGTGTTCATGGTTACAATGCTTTGGAGGGAACTTTCCTTACTGGGTGCATATTCAGTGGCCGAGCAGCTGGCAGAGCTTTGGCGAGGGATAGTGCAATCTTCAAAGAGCAGAGTCTGCTGTGATATGCCACTGCTTTCATCTGCCTATCCCCTGTCTAGCTTGATAGAGCTGACAATATTGCCTTAAGGGTCGACATGCTCTCCTGCTCAACCTGACTCTGTTCATCATACTCCTCCCCTCTCATATTTTCTGTCACGTTGTGTGGTTCACCACTAAACTTCCATACGCGACAATTCTAACCTTGTGAGAAATTTCACTGGCTCAAACAAGGCCTTGATTTCACTACACAAGTTCCTCACTGATGGGCGCCCTGGTTACGGCTAGGGTGCACTTTATTATTCCAACCATACCATCGCCGAGTACCATATCGTTTGTGGTTTTTCCATTAAGTTAGACTTAATCCCTCTTTCAACCAACATTACAAGCCGCCAATTCCGCTCTCAATAGACTGCCACAACCAACTAAAAAAACACTTCCAGCGCTACTCTCGAAATCACTGTGTCCATCGTTATTCCCAAGGCAGGCTTGAGTGCGAGATCTGAATATTTTGGATCGCTTATGCAGTAAAGCATTTGCCGTGGAGGTTGTAATCATTGTCGAGGATAATCTCGAGGCAGAGCCGGAAATTTTTCCGAGAGGCGCAGTTAGGAAGATTATGTATCACGCTCGCAGAACAGAATGCTTCATAGAATTCTCCATACGGCCTCCTGGTGAACGCTCTAATGGCCATTAGAAGGGACCAATCTCCGCAAGAGTCGCCATGAGCTTCCGCATCGGAGTCTAAAGACGCTTCCACAAAATACTCAAGTGTTCTTCACTCTGCTTCAAGGTGCTATTTCCCATATATAAACATCTTCACCGGGCGGCTCTATAAAATCGTCGGAAGTATCATCTCCTAGCTGGTGGTCTTTCGCCCACTCTCTAACTTGCTCAAAGTCTCGACAGACGTGTTTGGTATTGAAATCCGTAAATGGCCGCGGATTATCTCGGCCCACCCAGACGGACCCAAATACACTGGTATCCACCGTGCACATTAGACGCTGCCGGATAATGTCGAGACAGTGTGCTAGAATAGAGTCAGGAAACAATCTTGTAGCGGGCTGTAGATGAGTTACTGAACTTACAGACATGCCAATGAATGACTTTATCCAGATCCGAAAACTCGGTATGATTGGATCCGTGATAGTATTCGTAATTATACCAGAGAGACTTTCGCACAAGATTCTAGAAAAGTCGTTATCAGTAGACGCCTTTTTTGAAAGTAAAACGAGGGAGCTAATAACTACCAGACAGTGAAGTTGGTGCAGTCCCTCCACGAACACGGGATAACCACCACCGTACTTAGGTTTTATGTGGGTATGATTCCTCGTTATTCCTGCCTTTTCTGCCAATTCATCAGGCAGCCGGACTTGTCGGTCTGCTAGAAATTAGTATCGAGTAGCCGAGGATCAATGGAGTTGCAGAGGGGGAAACGTTCATCCTATTCCAAGGTTTTCCCATGCTTCATCCGTTTTCGGTGACGGTGCCCTCTGCCGATAAACATTTTCCTTAACAAATCTTCCATCAAACTGCACATCCGTATATCTCAGATCTATTTCTTGCAGAATCGGGGCTGTCTAGTTAATTAGCGGAATCCGTGGATCTGAATCGCAGCAAGACTAACAAAATTTTGATGTCCGCTTCGCACAGAGGGAATCCAACCCTAACGGTACCGCTCTCGATGCCCAAAACCCGATAGAACTGAAAATAATTGACGTGGCTAAGATAAGAATAGCTGCGAAACTTATCGGGATACCCGTCTTAGATTTGCCGACGATGGACAAGATGTGCGCAGATGAGGTATCTGCTGTTTCTGTGTCCACGCTGTTGCAGTCACTGTCAAGCGATTGATATCGAGAAAAATTATCACCTCCAAACATAGTGTAGAACTTTTAATGGCTAAAGGCAGTAAGAAATTATCGGATAGCAAAGATTTGGGCCAGAGAGGTGATCGAAATTATCCCACAATCTCTTCATAGGAGTTAAAGTCTCCTGGAAACAATCCCAAAGGACATCACCGAAGCCGTGCCACCTTTTTTTTTGGAGTATTGCTATCCCTTTACGCCATTTTTTGTCTAAGCCCCAAAATTTTCATGGCCGTAACCAATAAAATTATGAAGAACCAAGATTGCGGAATAGCCCACGACAACAGAGGATTTGGTGGAGTTCAGCATCAAACTTCTGCTGACAAGGCTGGCTAATCAGAGAGGTGCGTCCTCCTGCACCTCGTATCCGAGCCTCAGCTCAATTGCAAATTGACCAATCCGAGGTCGAGAGCGCACGCGACGCAAGATCCGTACCTCACAGCCCCCTATTCGTACTCACGGGATGTCGCTTGGTTTCAGTGCTCCATACTGTACGCATGATATCTCCACACGCGCAAAGGTTGTCGTCTTGCAGACTGGGGTACCATTGTTCCAATAAGGAGCATGCCGCATCTTTTTCTAGCTAGAACGGCTGAGTGTAAAACATGTCTTTGACCGTCGAACATTGCCTCATTTCTTGGTCGCAGCCCTTCATGTTATCATTAGCCTATGTACTCCGCTGGAAACAGGTAGCTGTGATTAAGGTATGGAAAATTCCGTAGCTTTAATGATCCTTGACCTTGGTCACAATGATCCATAATGTTAAAGTGTATATAAAGGCAAGAAATCCCTCGGTTTTTGATATTCAATCATCCACTCAATCATTCTGAGTCCCAATTTCACACTTCTGCTCTTCGTGCATAAAATTTCCAACACGGCTCATTCGAACGCCAATCCTTAGCAAACATGCGTTTCACACCCACCCTCATTGCATTTGGCTTCATAACATCCACCGTGGTAATGGCAGCTCCGACTCCGGAAAGTCTTCTCGTTGCTAGGGAGCCTATCGCTAAGTAAGTTTGGCAAGAGCTATTCCGCTTCATACCTACCTTTTCGCCCTTGCTAATTTGATTTCGCAGGGCAGACGTGGTCGAGGTTGAAAAAAAAAATCTGGACATGTATCTTGCGTAAGTAGTGTTCCTTAGTAGAGAAGTTCTTGTCCTGATCTTGGTAACTAGTTGCTATAATGAGTATGAGTTGGTGCCAGCCAAGCGTTCCGAGACGGTGCCAATGAAACGTTCCGAACTGTTGGAGTGGCTCGAGAAGAGAGGATGCTAGGCGGGGGCCGACTTTGGGCTCTTTAGATAAAAACTAGGAGATAGGAAGGAGTTGAAGAAAAGTTGTTGTCCAAGTATGATTATAAAGCGGAGTTAATTTTGGAACAATTTCAGATTTCAGGCTGGGTCCTGGTTTCGGTCAGGTAGGGTAGCGTTCAGCCGCTACATTTATTTGTCCCTAGTTAACGTTCGTCCTGTTCTACTCGTTTGTTCCTTGTCAGCGATTATGCAATTCATTTAGTGCCTTTAAAATGTAGTGATAAGTTGGTTCATCCTCTAGCACGAAGATTCCAAAATTGCTAAAACCTCTACTTGCCTACCATTTGCTCTTTTCGGCTATATTGACCTTGCTAGTTAAGCCTTAGCGCTCGAGCGAATACTTACCAAACGTAAAGATAATCTAGAATTACTAGTTATATTACCTATACAAAGTTATAGTAGAGCTATAATTGTTGTAGTAATTTCCTAGTTCCTATACTAGTAATTAATTACGTAACTAGATTATAGTCCTAGTACTTAAGACTTATTATTAGTATATAGTTTAACTAAGACTTTAACTACTTTAAAAGTATACCTTATTACAATTAATTATTTAAAAAATAAAAGTATAAAAGATAAGCTTAAATTCTCTTTTTATAATTTAAGAAACTAAGATAAGTGTAAAAGAATTAAAGCCTTTATTAAACTATCTACTACTATTAAATCTTAGATACTAAGGCTAAAACCTAGTTACATAATAATTAACTAGTATAGAAACTAGAAAATTACTATAATATTACCCTTCTCTTTAGAAGATAAAGAAGTATATTCTTATACTAAAAATTGCTAAAAATAAAGAAAGTAATCTTATTTAGTATAACGAGCCGATTACGAAAAATCGATTAGAAATCGAAATCGTAATCGAAATCGGTAGGGCTGAAAATCGATTACGATTACGATTTCTAATCGATTTAATCGATTAATTTTTCTATTTTTAGTAATATTAGTATATTATAGAGAATTATATATTTAGTCTAAAAAATAAATTCTAGATAGTAAGAATAGCTAGTTAAAAAGTTATATTAATCTACTAAAGAGTATATATACTTTCTAGTCTAAAAAGTTATAAAATAATTAATAACAAAATATATACCCAATATTTCTTACTATAACTTATTAATATACTTGAATATATAATAGATTTTTTATATACTAAGTAACTAATTAAAATAATAGCTCTATCGTCTTAAAATAATTATTTTTATACTTAGTTTAAGGGTACTAATTCTAACTCCTTCTTAAGAAACTATATATATAACTATATAGAAGCTTCTAGAAGCTACTTTATATCTATTTATACTTATAATAGTAGTAGATAATCTATAGTTCTATTTATTACTAGAATACTCTATAGTATTCTATAGTATTCTATAGTATTCTATAGTATTCTATACTACGTTCTATAGTATTATATAAGCTATAGTATAGATAAATAGTAATTATAAAGACTATAGAAGATAGTAGAAGGTAATAGAAGGTAATAGAAGGTAGTAGAAAGTAGTAGAAAGTAATAGAAAAGAGTAGGAATCTCTATTAGTAAAACTAGAAGTCTAGGTCTAAGACTATTACTAATTAATATTCTAGTATATTATATTATTACTAATTAGAAATAGATTGAATTCTAATTACTAATAGAATAGAAGTATCTAGAATATAGTACTTTTATATATATAGAGATTTCTCTTATTTTTTAATCTTTATTTTTTAGATAACTATCTACTATTATCTACTACCTTCTACCTACTTAAATCTTTAAAATGTCTACCTCCGAGACCGAATCTTATAAAGATACTTTTATTTTAGATAAAGAGCCTCTTAAATCTTTTATCTTTAGTAAAGGTTATTTTTCTAAGACTCTTTTACCCTATAATCCTACCGAAAAAAAACGATTTTACGAGATTAGGTGTTTATTACCTAATAATAGTAATGCTACTATTATTTGTAATAAAACGTGGAAGGTTTACTATAAATATCTTACTACTAGTAACCAATATACGCACCTAAAAAAACACCACTCTAATATACCTCGAAATAAAGAAGAAGGTATATTTATTACGCTTTTTAATTACTTTTTTTACTAATTTATATATGGAGGAGGCGACTACTACTAGTAGTAATATTAGTAATAAAAGAAATAGGGGGGAATCTTTTTTTACCCCTAGCGCAATACGAAATAAAAACGAATTAGCTTCTAATATAGAAGCTAATTACCGCGGAGCTACTATTAAGTTACTAGTAGAGAATAATATTTCTTTACGAGTATCTAATAGTAATTCTTTTAAAGAATTAGTCTCAGTGTAACGAACCGATCTAATCGATTCGAGATCGGAATCGAGCTCGATTTTCAGCCCTACCGATCCCGATTTGAGCCCGATTCCGATTTAAGCTCGATTTAATCGAGTCCGAATCGGACTAGTACTAATTAGGAAATTATTGTTTATAGTTAGAATACTATATAAATATACTATAAAAAAAATCCTAGGTCTTTAGGGCCTCTATAATATATTTAAAATTAAAGATTTCTTAACTTTCTAATTAGAGAAAATTAGAAAAGTTGCTGGAATAAATTCTAGTAAAGTATATCCTTTTATTTTAATCCTTTTATAATATTATAAGATATAATATATAGTAATTAAATTTCTTTTAACTTTAAATAAGTAGTTTAGAAGAAAGACTTCTATTTTTTAAATATATCTTTAGATTTATATAAACCTCTTAATAACTTTTATTAAGCTTATAACTTCTAATAACTCTAACAACCTTTAATTAAAGAAATCTTGCGTTAAAGGATCTAAAGATTCCTGCGAGAACTCTCTCTCTATAGTAGATAGAATATCCTCCTCTTCTATATTATCTTCTTCTTCTCTATTACTATCTGTTCTATTTTCTTCTTCGTTAAAAGTAGCTATAGAAGTACTACTTCTACTACTAATAGAACTATTACTATCTATATCTAGATCTCTAATAGGACTAGTAGGAACGTCGTCGATAGTAATAAGTTCTTTATTAGTAGATAGAATAGTACTTTTAATACTTCTTTTCTTTCTTTCTTTTCTAGGTATAGATATCTCGTTATCTATATCGTATTCCTCGTCGTAGTAGGCGTTCCAATTCTTTAAAGATAGTATTATATTAATACTATCTTTACCTAATCTATTACGCTTTTTCGTAAGTAGATCGGCTCCTATATTACTATTAGTATTATATATTTAAGTATTATATATTTATTATATACTAACTATGCGAGAATATAGACTCGGAGAGAGCTGAAGTAGCCGGTATAGCTAAATAGCGACGAGCTAAATAAGCTAATATAGGATATTTATCCTTATTAAGGCGCCAAAAATCAAGAGGATCGGTCTATAGTTAAGTTAGTAATTAATATAAATAGTTATATAATTAAATAATAGACTTACGGTTCTAGGAGCTTTAGAACTACTAAAGTAGTCTATATATTCGTTTTCTCTATTATTCTCTTCGTCGCTATATAGATCGTCGTCGCTTTCTATATAAGTAGTAATAGGTATACTATTACTAGAAGAGGTAATAAAGTCGAGATTTAATTCCGCCCTATTATAAAATATTAGTATTAATATATATTGAATTGAAAAAATACTACTACTTACTCGTTATATCTCTCTATAAAGAGATTTTTTATCTCTTCTATTTTACTACTACTATATTCTAGATACCTAAAAGCGCTAAGTTTACGCCTAGGGTCTAGTATTATAGCAAATAGTAATTCTTCCTTACTATTATCTATCTCTAGATACTTATTTAGTTTATTAAGAGCGCTAGAAATAGCGTTATATAGTAAAGGTCTTTCTTTTATAAAATCTTTACTTTTAAACTCTTCTAGCTCTTTCTTTAAACTTAAATAATAGGGTAGGGAATAATAAAGAGTAGGGTATTTCGTAGCCTATAGTCTATTATTATTATATATTAAAATTTAATTAAAAATTTAGATACTTACTTGAATTTTAATTGTTGGCTTTTCGAATATATTTAATATATTAGCTATATTAGCTAGTATATTAAACTCGGCCGTCGAAATACGTAACCTATTAAGAATAGGATCGTTTCTTTTAGTTATTATATTTCTAATTGGCTCCTGAAACTAAGATATTATTAGGTATATCTAAAAGCTTTAGCTTGTTTTTTTAATTCTCGCCGTAACTCTCCGCTATAACGTATTTTAGTAATAAGTTTTCGTACTTTAACTATTAGG
Organism: Tothia fuscella; assembly: GCA_010583015.1. Taxonomy (NCBI): domain Eukaryota; kingdom Fungi; phylum Ascomycota; class Dothideomycetes; order Venturiales; family Cylindrosympodiaceae; genus Tothia; species Tothia fuscella. The sequence goes on from MU007118.1 coordinate 80,586, forward strand.
TATTTATAGTTAAGAGGTTCAGCTATTAATATATTAGTATTAGTATTAAATAAATAAGTATAACTTACTAGATTCTTCTAATTCTTCTAGTTCTATATCTATATCGTTTCTATTATAATTAATAGCTAATTCTTCTAAAAAAGAATTAACTACTAAGTTTATAATATGCCCTAGGCACCTTATATCTCCTATAGAATTAACTAAAGGATTAGAGGTCTCGGGAGTATTACGAAATAGACGCAATAAAGTATTATTCTCGTAGGCGTTATCTCTAGTAATACTATAATATAGTTAGTATATAGTATTAAAATATAATAAATAATTTTATTAACTTACCTAGAGATAGAATTAACTATATTAAATTCTTTTAAAAGATCTATTAATACTTTATTAAGATAAATACCCGAGTAGCTCTCCTCTAAAGGTACTACTCCTAATAAAGTATTTTTTAAGATAATATTACTAACGTATTTCACCAGCGAGTAGCCTATACCAGCGAGTAGCCTACCCTATTAAAATTTACTACACTCTTACTTCAAATTGCGATACAGGCTACAAACAAGCTCCAATCTCTAAATAAAGAAGGTCGTTTACTTTTAGTACTTTAGGCTTTCTAATAAGGCCAATTTCGTAGTATCCGCGCTACTATAGACGCGTTTAAGGTCTCTCGGAAGATACTAGGTCGAAGATATATAGGAATACCTTCAAGACGTAATTCTATCGTAAACGCACGCGATCTAACTCCCTTAGAGGAATAAATTATTATCTAGTATATACTTAACCTCGATCTACGTGGATTTTCCCCTACGCCTCAAGTTGTAGCAGATATAGCTAATAATATTCGCGCTGGGCGCGGTATAGTATAGGTTGGCCTAAACTAGACTATAAGGTTTATTAAGCATACTCCTAAGCTCAAAACGCGTTTCTCTCACAAGTACAACTATAAGAGAGCCCTATATAAGGATCTAAAGGTTATAGAGGCGTAGTTCGAGCTTATATAGAATATAAAGGCGAAGTACGGTATTATAGACGACGATATATACAACTTCGATAAAACTGGGTTCTAGATAGGTGTTATATCGATAATAAAGGTTGTAACGGCAGCCGAGAGACGAGAGAACCTAAAAAGAGTCTAACTAGGTAACCGCGAGTAGGCTATAGTTATTGAAGCCGTAAACGCGGCAGGGTGGGCGCTACCGCCGTTTATTATCCTTAAAGGCCGTACCCACCTTAGGAATTGGTATACTAAGCTACTACTACGCGACTAGGTGACTGTAGTAAGCGAAAATAGTTAGACAATAAATAAACTAGGCTTTAAATAGCTTTAACACTTTAAAAAGTATACTACAAGTCGGAAATTAGGTAGTTGGCGCCTCCTTATCCTTGATGGCTACAGGAGCCACTAATCGGTCTAGTTTACGATATTTTACGCCGAAAAGAATATTATTACGCTCTATATACCTCCTTACTTATTATATCTACTCCAGCCGCTTAATGTCGCCTACTTTGCACCCCTAAAGAAGGCGTATAGGCAAGAGATAGGCGAGTTAATAGCTGTATATATCTATTACGTAACTAAAGTCGAGTTCCTTTCCTCCTTTATTAAGGCGCACAATACGACTTTTATAAAAGAAAACATCTAAGTAGGCTTTAGAGGGGCTGGCTTAGTCCCTCTAGATCTACAGAGCGTGATTGAGAAGCTTAATGTGCGCTTACGGACGCCGTCTCCCGTTCTAGGCCAGAATAAGCTATAGCAGCCTAAAATACTATATATAGCGACTAAGTTAGCCGCTTAAACCGACTTTCTAAAGACCCGGATAGCAAGGCATCAAGATAGCTTACCTAGCTCTATTAATAAAGTACTAGATTAGTTGTCGAAGGGGGTAGAAATAATAATACACTCGGCAGCGATTTTAGGGCAGCGAGTAACAGCCCTTCAGCGGGCAAATTCGGTCGCAGTAGAGCGAAAATCACGGAAGAGAAGACGTATTTAGGTTAGGGGGACTATAATTAGTTAAGGTATAGCGGATCTAGGAGTATAGTTAAATTACGGTAATAATAGAGCTATTTTGCGCCAAAATAGCCCAGAAGTTGTCGTCGTATTATAGAGCAAAAGACGCTGTAGTAATTACCGCAAGACTAGCTATCGTATTGAAACTTATATAAGTAGAAAGCTAGAAAGTAGCTAATTAATTTACTCTTTATAATTTCTTTGTAAATATAATTGTTGTGGTACTATATCGAAAAGAGTGTAGTGAATTTTGATGGGGTGGGCTACTCGCTGGTATAGGCTACTCGCTGGTGAAATACGTTATTAATATAGTGAATAGTAACTCCTAAAAATTCGTTATAGTTATTAGACGTCCACGCGTCTAAAGTAAGACTATAAAGATCTTTAGCTTTTTTATTATCTTCTAATTCTTTAATTAAATTAGACTTATAACTATTATAAATAGTTATAAGATCTTTTTTAATTATATAAGGACTTAGAGTAGGAAGACCTCTAAAGTAAAATTAGTAAGTATATATATTTAATAGTATATAGACTTAGTTATAAGAGTATAACTTACGGAGATAATAAAGAAACTAGTTCTTTAAAAGAATTAATATTAGGTACTCGTAAAGATAGATTATTCTCTACTAGTAACTTAATAGTAGCTTCACGATAATTAGCTTCTATATTAGAGGCTAATGCGTTTCTATTTCGTATTGCGCTAGGCGTAAAGAACGATTCTCCTCTAGATCTTTTATTTCTACTAGTAATACTAGTATTAATAGAACTAGAAGC